>CAIGQZ010032666.1:1164136-1195260 GCA_903798205.1 Danio tinwini
ATATATATATATATATATATATATATATATATATATATATAGTGGGTAAAATAAGTACTGAACACATTATTTTCCTGGTAAATATATTTCTAAAGGAGCTGTTGACATCAAATTTACCCAGATTTTGGTAATCCAAACATACAAATAATGCTGCGGTCACACTACAGTTTGTGCATGCAAAATTCTGTTGTACGGTGCTTCGAAAAGGGGCAGGATTAAACAAGATGATTAAAAAAGTGAGCGATTGGTCCATGTTTTAAATTCCTGTCCAGAGAGGTCATGTTTTGATCAGGTCAGAGTTCACCAAGCTTAAAATTTCCAACGCAGCGAACTTCGAAACTTATCGCATGAGCTTGCGTTTTACGGTCTGATGCATTCGCTTGCGTATGAAGGAAAGTCTATGGGGAGAAAAATGCAGTGTGACTGCAGCTTAAAGCAATCAATTTCTGATTGGAGTTGAGTGTAAAAACAATGTATTGACACAGAGAGAATGCCTTAAATCAGTGTTTCTCAACCACATTTCTGGAGGACCACCAACACTGCATGCTTTGGATGTCTACTTTATCTCTCACGCCCATTACAGGTCTTTCAGTCTCTGCTAATAAGCTGATGCTCTGAATCAGGTGTGTTTAGTTAAGGAGACATAGAAAATGCGCAGAGCTGGCGGTCCTTCAGGAACGTGGTTGAGAAACACTGCCTTAAAATGCATTTAACATTTTGTGTAAAAAGGGATTTTTGGTAATGACAGCTTCAAGACAACTCTTGTATAGAGAATGAAGCTGCATGCATTGCTCAGGTGTATTTTTTCCTGCCAGACTTCAACAGAGTCTAAAAATCTTGACAGTTCTATGAGTCATCCATCTACTCTGATCTTTAGCTCTTATTTTCTATTGGATTCAGATTAGCATGTCTATTATCTGGGTCATTGTAGCAGCTTTATTTTCTTTTTCTGAAAGCAGTTGAATTTTGTTTGCGATCATTGACTTGCTGAAACATCCACCCTGGTTTTACTGACATCTGGGAAAAGTCAAAAGCACCTTTAAAAATATGTTTACAGAGAGAAATGATGACTTGTTCAATACTTTCTTTTTTACCCACTTGTGCATGTATATATAAAATTTCAATTATATAAATTTGCTTATTTATAAAAAGAATGCTGTACTGACCAGTTCACACTATCCACTTCATATAATATTCAGCACAACCACAATAATTAGTTTCCACACTGATTCCACATCATAAAAAAAAAACACCCTGTAGCTCTTATCACTCAATAGGGGTTCAGTGAGGTCTAAAGCGACCGCCTGCTGTTCTGAACGCTGCCCAGTTCCCGGAGGCCAATATCAAACCACAAAACTACAGTACATGATGAATATTTACAGGAATAAACACAACATGGGCAGGATGAGAAGGAGAATGTCGCAATATTAAAAATAATGAGCTTTGGTATATACTATATGGCAGAACAAGCAGTGAAAAAGGCAATATGTTGCTATATATGTTGTTAGCAATATTGGGTAAGTTATTATTTATGAAGTAATTAATTACTACTGTAACTATATGTTTACAATTCTATCAGAATGACTTTTCTAGTTACAGTGTCTAACTAGTTTAATTACTCTATAAGAATTTAGCTAAATAAATTAAAATATTTCACACAAATAAATAAAAATTTACTCACAGTATTACTCAACCTCAAGTGGTTCCAAACCATTATGAGTTATTTTTTTTTCGTCTGTTGAACACAAAAGAAAATACTTTGAGGAAAAATGAAAACCTGCAACCACTGACTTCCGAAGTAGAAAAAAGGGCTATAGAAGTCAATGATTACAGTTTTTCAGCTATCATCAAAGTATCTTTTGTGCTCAACAGACGAAAAAACTAAACAAAACAGCCATTTAGGGGTGCGTTTCAGAAAACCATTGTTAGCCAACTAAGGTTGCAAGTTTCGACGTTACAAACATACTGTAGTTCATTGATTTGGCGATTCCCAAATCCATCGTTCCAACGAACATTCGCAAACTGTGTCGCAAGCTTGTACGCCTGCAACTACACCTTTAGAGCTGTAGTTAGAAACATAGTTCCTGGTTGTGTTCTATTCCCAGTTATTCCTTCTTTGCCCTATTCATTTACAATGTTCCAACATTAAAACTTGGAATGATAAAAAAAAAACATTAAAGTCATCTCTCTTAGGTATAATTTGTTTTCAAAGATTTTTTTACAGTTCAGTTTTAGCAATCTTCATATTGACAGTTGTGCTTTCTTCGCAGTGCACTTTGAAAATATTTATGACATTTTGAACACAGCCGTGGCTCATGACGAATGCTATAGGTGACCTATTATTTAAAAGCGGAATTTAGGCTGTTACGTCTCCATGTTAAGCTTGTGAAAACAAAATATTATAGCATACACTAATGCTTTTCCTTTATAGTAGGTTATTTATTAAGAAATGTATCTGTACTGTACGCCTGTTTGACATGGGCTTGTTGGTTAGAACATTTCTGCCATGGTTTTAATGTGTCAAATTGTAAAAGTAGACTTTTCAAAATATAAATAAACAATATCCTACCTAATAATAATAACAACAATAATATTAAACTAATAATACAATAATATTTTTTATTATTATTATTAAGTGGGATTTTTTTCCTTTTGGAAAATAAAAATGCCCTATACTGTAAATTACAACCATTAGCTTAACAATTTATATGATTTATATATGAGATTATAATATGTTTTAGCTAAGTTGTTTTATGTCTTAGAATAGAATATGGAATATTCTCAATAATATTTGTAAAGGAAACATTGGCCCTATATGTGCAGTTTACATATATTTTAATTAATATGGAAAATGAGTGCATGCTTTTATCAAAACAAATTTTTATTAAATGCATGTGCATGTAAATCAATATAATTTTTACAAAAAATGTATAAGGTTTTTCTCTAAAGATGTTACTTCACCCTGTTTAGGGCATCATATGGACGTTTTACATTATAACTATCGATGGATCTGCGACAAAGCAACTACAGTTTTAGGAAACACTCGGCACTACATCGTTCTTTTGCCAAACGATGAATTGTACTATGATAGTTCATCCACAAGTTATGTCTTTGTTTGGGAAACTCACCCCAGATGTAGTGCACTGCACTCCGTACTAAGTGGGAAAGTTTATATCTAATTAATAGACATGAAACCTCATAAGCATTATTGAAAGTACATGATGAGTGACTAATGTTTTTTTGATTTGCACTAATTCATGGTTCTAACATTCATTTCCAAACTAGTAAATTTATTTTCAAGATGTAAGGTAAACTACCTGCTGCCGCTTTCAGTATGCAATACATGTCACATAAAATGGCATTCAAACTCACATTAGTAGCATTTAACGCTGAATGAAGCTCATAATCAGCAAATGTGGTGATCATTGTCAAAGTAGTTTATTCCATTATTTAGCCGAGGCATTGCAGAAATAGAAACGCTTGAAATAAATTTATTTTAGAAACCATCACTGTCATGGATGGTAAATACAAACACTCCTTTTAACATGGAAAAGATACCTTTTATCACATGTCATGGCGTCAGTGTAACACACAACTGTTGTCAGAGAATGAGACTTGAACTTGACTGACAGATTCTAATTCATGGAAGGCTGCAATTTCAGGTGAATTAAACTGTTTGCTCTGAACTCAAGACAGCACACAGGTAAACATCTCTCCTGTCATTGTTTCCTTTCCTCTGGTAAGAAGTTTGGAGATCTTTCTGATCAAATACAGCAAACACAGAAGTGCTGCAGCGGTTAGAACTAGGAGGACTGAAGAAGAGCGATTTCCATTTTTCCCTCGCTTTCTCCTTCTGTCCTCGTCTCTCATTTCTGAGAGGAAAGGCAGAAACAGGTGTGAATCTGCCACTGGAGTGTGCGGTACAAAATCTGATCTGAGCTCGTCTTATTCCAAACTATTTTCTCAATCAGAACAAACAGGCTTCTTCAGAAGAAATTCACGCTTTTCAAATGACACGGGCTCTGTGAAGCCTCTGTCTGGAAATAGGCTACTCTGTTCTCAAGCTGTTGTGAAGCTGTTAAAAGAGAATGGTTTAGCAGGAGACCATTCACATTTAAACTACCACAGACAGATTAAAGGAACCCAAAGAAGAAACATGTCATTTTTTTGCTTCTCACATCATCCAAAACTTGAATGCCTTTCTCTTTTGTGTGAGGCTCTGAAACAGATATTTTCAGGCAGTTAAAATCCACAAAGACAAAACTGCACCAAACGAATGTTGATGTGTGTCTTCTGCTATTTTTCAAATCTTCTAAAGTCACACAGGAAATACAGATAACTTCATGCCTTAACTAATTCTTAATAAGCAATTCGGGAAAGGTCAACAAGTTAGAATTCGAACACAGAAAGCAGAACAGTCGCACTGTATGTCAGTACACTGACCGCTAGGCTATCAGCTCCAACATACAGTACTTCGGATTTCTGACAACAAAATTTCATCCAGATTTTGTATCCATGCATGTTTACTCCTGGTATTGTGGTACATTTTTGTCAATCTAATCACAAATGATCAATGTAAAATAAGCTTATAAAAATTCATTCTCTAATTACATTCAACGTGTAGATGCTCATAAATGCTTTCAGACAGCCAAAACAAAAGCAGCTACTTTCTTACTACTGACTTAATCATTTAAAATGTCTTGATGTTTTGTTTGAAACTGCTGGCCAGATGTGATTTAGGCCATGTCATAGACTATAGAATACATAAGTCATGTCACTCATATAGTTTTGAATTAGGAAAAGTGTAATGCTCAATATGGTGAATGAAACCCCACCTTCTATTACAGGAGCCAATCAGCCATTGCTATAGACTGACATTTCTCCAGGGGAGAAGCTCGGACCAGACGTGTGCTTTTATGAGTTTTTGTGGTCAACAAACACGCTGGAATCTCAATGAATACTTGCTTCACAGACATAAGAAATCTGTGCTTTTAAATGAACCAACTACACTTGAACAACTACACATGAAATGATTGTGAGATACAGTTTTGCCCAGTTTGCCCACAAACTTGTAAACAAAGAGTTACTTTCATTTCTGGAGGAGATTCGCCATCAAGACCAAGTTGTGAATTACTTCAGAAGAGCAGCACGATTAGACAATTATTATTCAGACGATGATAATGTGTAGAAGGGCCATACATGAGGTTGGTGTCGTGATCTATTTCCTTCCAAGTGCACATGCGCATTAGAAAAAAAGCAGATTTAGTTTAATTTGAACATTTATAGGTAACACTTTACAATAAGGTTCATTAGTTAATGCATTTACTAACATCAACTAATCATAAACAACACTTGTACAGCATTTGCTAATCATAATTCAACATTCACTAATACATTATTAACATCCAACTTCATGCTTGTTAACGTTAGTTAATGCACCATGAATTAACATGAACTAACAATGAACAACTGTATTTTCATTACCTAATGTTAACCAACATAAACAAATGCTGTAGTAAATGCATTGCTCATTGTTTGTTCATGTTAGTAATTGCATTAACTGGCATTTACTAATGAACCCTGTTGTAAAGTGTGACCCATTTATAAACAATAAATAACAGTTGTTGTTTAATTTTATTGGTGATTTCAAATATGTAATGTAAACAAAAGCCTAGCTAGCAAACAGCTTTGGAAAATTTGATGTTTCCCCATTCAGACAGAATGCCCGAGCATACTGCCTGAGAGGCATTTCAAAGATGGCCACCGAGTCAAATGACTTGCCTTAAAGAGACTTTGGCCATGTCCACAAATACACAGGTATTTTTATAAACTGAGTTTTATTTATTTTTTATCTTCACATGAAAATGCAAAAACGCATCGTGATGCATGTTAAGGGCATGCTGAATCAACAGGTGGTGATAAAAATCCATTTCTGCTGTGTTCAGAGCAATTGCGGAATTAAGTATTTTCGCAAGAAAACTGCATTACAAGTCAAAGCAAACATGAGAATAGAGTCGGATTACTGTCCCACAGTGTGAAAGACACAGAATACATGATGCATTTGCCTCATTCGCATGTTTGGTGTGAACCCAGCCATGTTGGCCAATCAAAAAGGTGAAACAACACAAACGCTGACATCATCAGGCGAAAACACACGACCACACTGTATCCAAAGTTTGAAAATTGTCACCCTTTTTTTCAGAAAGTTTCGGTTTCAATCACCCAATAATACGTTTTAGTGGGGTTTGAAAATACCCGTGTTTGGGTATTTATGGCCTTAGACTTTGTAGTCTGTATTACGTTTGTTCCTTCATTTACTTGTCGGCTTAGTCCTTTTATTAATCTGGGGTCGCCACAGCGGAATGAACCGCCAACTTATCCAGCACGATTTTACGCAGCCGCAACCCATCTCTGGGAAACATCCACACACTCATTCACACTCATACACTCATACACACAATTTTAGCCTACCCAATTCACCTGTACTGCATGTCTTTGGACTGTGGGGGAAAATGGAGCACCCGGAGGAAACCCACGCGAACGCAGGGAGAACATGCAAACTCCACATAGAAACGCCAACTGACCCAGCCCAGCCGTGAGGCGACAGCACTACCTACTGTGCCACTGCGTCGCCAGTATTACGTTTGTTTTTGATGCAAGCAAAAAAAAAAATAATAATAAATAAATAAAAATAAAAAGTTCTCTCATCAGTCCTGGTGTTTTGTAGCTAGCAGATTATAAGCAAAAGTTTTCATTTAATTTGATCCCAAAATTTAAAATCTAGTCTTCTTGTGGATTTTCTTCAATATAAAAACACATAACCCCTTCAACAAAATTAATGATATTAATAATCATGACAATCAATCTAATAATTATATCATCTAATCATTTGTATACACATCATCAAAATGCAGGAAATGCTGCAATTATCCAAAATTTACTTTTACTTAATCTTTAACAAAAAAATAAAAAATAAATAACTTTAACACTATTTAAACACCAGGTGTAAACATGAATGTGTTTCACTTTTTAAAACCAAGTGTAAATTTGGCCTGGAAGTTGTTAAAAGTGGACAAAATGTTTCCAGCTTAATTTGTACCTGTTTTTTCATTATTTGCCATCAGATTGACAAAAAAGATATCTTAATACCAGGTGTAGTCAGAGCCTTGGAAAAAAGAAAGCATAGACAACAAACAATGATGAAAAATCTTGTACACGTGTCTTTTGTGCTCATGCTGTCAAATGAAAGATACTTTGCAATATTGTGTGCAAATTTTAGCATAAAAATTTAAATGTTGGTCTTTAGAAATACCATTAAAAGCTTTTGGATGGCTTCTAAAGAGATGCAAGGAGTTTGTTTGCAAAAACTAATACCCAATTTTTCCTAATTCATAAAAAAAGGTTTTATAAATGTTTTTCTCTTGTGCATTGTGGAGCACCTTTGCAAAACAAATACATTAAAAATAAATTGGAGTCTTTTGTTGGCTCGCTTTGATGGTTTGTGCTTTTGCTAGTTTTTTTTTTTTTTATAGTTTTTATATCACTGTAAGTTGATATAATTTAGACTGTTGTTGTTGTGTTACCATTCCTTCCCTACCCTTGTGTCTGTCATTGAGGTGAGAAAGGCTGGTGGGTAAGTTAGTTACATGACACATCTCCACACGTAGGTCTGTCTAGGTACACTAAGTAAGGGGGTTTCGCCAACTCTTGTATTTTTGGTTAAGTTATTAGTTTAGATTAGGTAGGACGTCATTGATGTTGAAGATTTATTTTTCATATCTTTTGTTTACAGGATTAGATTAGAGGGGATTATTGTTGAATATTAGTAAGAATGTTTTGGCTTTGATTGGTTCTTTTCTTTAGCGCCGCCCATAGACAGTCTATCTAAAAATTCTGTTTATCATTTAGAAATTTGTAAATATTGTAAAAAAAACTCACAAAAATAAAACCAGATTTATAAAAAATAATAAAACAAATATAAGTTAAATAGCCCTATGGTCTCATTACAAATGGTAGCTTTAATATTATCTGTGACCCTGGACCACAAAACCAGTCAGAAATGTAAATTTTTGGAAATTGCATTAATGCATTATCTGAAAGTTGAATAATCTTTCCATTGATGTATCAATCTGTCATGATTTGACAAGATTTGGCAGAGAATTAAATATTTAAAAATCAAAAAATCTAAATTTTTAAAAGATAAATACCGAGAAAATCACATTTAAAGTTGTGCAAATTAAGTTATTTTATTAGTGCATTTTACTAAATTGATATATTTTGTCTTGATATATTTACAGTATGAAATCTCTTCAGCGTGTCTTTATGGAACATAAGGAATATTTACTTAAGGAGTTTTGGCATGAAAGAAAAATCTATAATTTTGACCCATTCAATGTATTTTTTTAGATTAGATTAGATTAAACTGTATTGTCATTACACATGTACAAGTACAAGGCAACAAAATGCAGTTTAGGTCAACCTGAGACTGCAGTAGCAGCAAGTGCAGAATATGGGTATACGTTATAAAGTGCAAATATAGAAAAACTATGAGTGATATTTACTCATGGATGTACTATGAACATTATGTACAGGTTGTATTAGCTATGAACAGAGATTTACAATAGATGAATATATGTGCAGGTTGCTATTAATAATCAGAAGTGTGCAGATATATACAAGCGTAATTACAAATGTATATGTAGAGTGGGTATGTACAATTTAAAATGAATTGAATGAATCAGTGCAATGTAGTGCGATGAATATGTGCAATTTTTAAATGTACAAATATTAAATAGTGCAGTGATTATGGAGAGTATAAGTTACGACTACAGCCAAAAATATAACGGTGAAACATAAGACTGCTTTTGTGGTCCAGGGTCATTTAATAAAGTATAAGGAAGGTTATTTACATTAATATCTGGTTGCCTATTCCTCTCAAACTTCCAATTTAATTACTATTATGATTTTTACAGTAGACTTGCAGACTATGATCACAGAACCTAAATTACATCACGATAAAAGAGCTGTAACATTTGCTGAAATCAGACGTAGAGCCGATGAATTTGAATGAATAAATGTGATCTGGAGACATGATTTTAGTTACATTCACATCCCATACAGCAGGCTTATGATCAAAGCTCGCAGTGCTGAATTATGTAAGGGGTTTCCTAGTAAATCAGCGAAAAGGGTAATACTTCAGTTTTACAGCTCGGTTGTAGTAAATTACAAGCACAGAACGAGATTTATTAAAGTCTTCACTAATATTAACTTGTAAACCTTTTTTATTGCAAAATCATAAAGCCTTTTAGGCCTATAAAAAACAAAATGTCACACAAACAGGAAAAAAACGCGGAGCTAATGGTCGTATTGCTCCACGAAAATTCAACTGTCAAGCATTTAAAACATGAAATACGGCAATATTTATGGTTATATAGAATGTTAAAGCGTGGAATGCCTCTAATTAAGATTTTCATGATACCTTCAGCGTTTATGTCGTCGTCAAGCCATCAAAAACGCTGCTTCGCGTGTGACCTTTAGCTGGTACACTTCAGTAAGCGCGCTTTGTAAAAAGGACGAGGTATTTGTAGCACTGAATAGATGAACAATTATAGCTTATTACGCCTCTCCTCAGCACGAACTATTGATCTTGTGCAATTTTATACTCAGAAATGCTCGCCTGCGGAAGATTACGAAAATTAGACTTTCTAATTATTTCCCCAAACAAAAGGCACGAGTTTGAATCCTCTGCTGGAGTTTCTTCACACAGTCTGGAAGTAGCATCTTTGAAGACGCACGCGGGAGATTCAGAAGACATAAACAGACATCTCTGGGTTTAATCTGAACGCAGGCACGGGGTGGCAGTAATTTAAATTGTCTCAGACTGTGTCAGCGCCGTCAATAACAGCGAATTATCAATGCTCCATGGTAAAAAAGTGTGTATGGGAACCGAGGTACAAAGGTTTGCGCATGAATATGGCACATGACACAGTGAGCTGCTATAGCTGTCTGTACTGTGCATATCAAAAGGATTTATTTAACAGTCGCTCTCCAGAGGCAGCGTGTTACATCTTTATGATCCTGATGGAAATTTTCAAGGTTATGTTTTTAATGCTCGTTAGTCGAGGAGGAAGATTCTGAAAATATATTTAATTGGACGCGTTTATGAGGCACTCTCTGATTTTGTCTGCCGGAGACTGAACTAACTCATTCAAGTGGCGCACGAGTTTCTGAGGAAAGCGGTTTCGGACTGCAGTTAATGTGCTGTGTGAATAATTTCGGAATAATCAGAGTGCTTTAAACATTATGAACACTTCAGCGGACGTCCTGCAGAAAGCAGTGACAGAAAGGAAAGAACTATTGGAGAATCGGTGGAAATGCTAAATCAGCAAGTCAGGTAATGGGAGTTCGGTGCAACCCTTAAAAGTGGCAACTTTGGCTGGTTGGAATGGACCAGCTAGAACTGGTGGACAGAAAATAAACATTGATAAAAGAACATTGATCAGAATTATGGAATGCTTTCAGATCCTCTAACGCGTTGGTGTTAATCTGGCTGCTGATCATGTTTCCTTAAAGGTGCCCTATAATAAAAATCTGGGTATACTTAGGCATAGTACAATAATAAAAGATTAAAATATGGACATGGGCATACTGTGAGCCTCAGACACCACTGTTTCCTTGTTCTCATGTAAATTCCATAAGTGTAAAATCCTGGTGGACAACAGGCCAATCAGAAGACAAAACAAACTGTGATGAGACTCAAGGGCCATGCCCTCCACATTTGCATGTATGTCTAATTTGGGTCATTCATCCAGAGCAGCCATGTCATCAAGCTCTGAGATCATTAATATGCATGCCTCATGTTGCGTTTGATAAGCAACAGTGTTTTCTTCTAGTAAGACAACAGTGATAATTTTCCTCTCTTAGTTATTTTAAGCGTATATTTGACTTACTATGTACAGTTGAAATCAGAAATATTAAACCGTCTTAGAATTTTTTTTTCTTTTTTAAATATTTCCCAAATGATGTTTAACAGAGCAAGAACATTTTCATACTATGTCTGATAATACTTTTTCTTCTGGAGAAAGTCTTATTTGTTTTGTTTTCTTCGGCTAGAATAAAAATAGTTTTAAAAGCCATTTTAAAGTCAAATTTATTAGCCCCTTTAAGCTAAATATTTTTTTCGATAGTCTACAGATCAAACCATCCTTATACAATAACTTCCCTAGTTACCCTAACCTGCCTAGTTAACCTAATTAACCTAGTTACGCTGTTGAATGTCACTTAAGGCTGTATAGAAGTGCCTTGAAAAATATCCAGTAAAATATTATTTACTGTCATCAAGGCAAAGATAAAATAAATTAGTTATTAGGAATGAGTTGAATAATAAGACTATAAGGTTTAAAAATGTGTTGAAAAATTATTTGCACTGAACGCAAATTGGGGAAAAAATAAATTTAGGGGGGCTAATAATTCAGGGGAGCTAATATTTCTGACTTCAACTGTATGTGGGAGTCTTATTTTGAAAACACAAGCGCTAAATTGTTTACTGTGGTTACTGGGCAGCAACAGCATGAGACATGTTTCAGTATTGCCCCAGGATGCAAAATGCAAGATTTAAAGATTATACATTTATTCATCTCATCTCATGCATTAAAATAATTTTTCTCTTGTTTTGTCGTGATCACGGCTTAATTATCTTGTGAACTCGACATAACAAAAAGTTGTTTTGTCGTGATCTCGACTTCTTTTTTTTGTGATCTCGACATAACAAAAACTTGATGTTATCATGACTTATTTTTTTGCTTTTATTTATCTATTAATTATTATTATTATTATTATTATTAGTAGTAGTAGTAGTAGTAGTATTAGTATTAATATCTGGCAAATGTCAGGACACTGACCCTGCGAACAGGGAGAGAATACTGCAGACACGCATTCTTGCAATTAAAGGCGAACAGAACAGCCATAATATGAGAGCAAAGGCTCATGCTCATGATGAAATGTACATTCATGATTATATTCATGTATATGATTATATATCCTTATTTACAATAATATTCCCTCAGCTGTTACCATTTTAAGGCAACTCTACATGGCTCAATTTTAAAGTTTGCGGAAAGGATCAAAGCAGAGCAGGATCTTCATCATTCTTCATAATTTAATTCATGCATGCATCAACTTACTTTGCACCATATAGAGTTGCCTTAAAATGGTAACATTCATTCATTCATTTTCTTTTCGGCTTAGTCCTTTTATTGATCTGGGGTCGCCACAGCGGAATGAACCGCCAACTTATCCAGCACTTTTACGCAGCGGATGCCCTTCCAGTCGCAACCCATCTCTGGAAAACATCCACACACTCATTCACACTCATACACTACTGACAATTTAGCCTACCCAATTCACCTGTACCGCATGTCTTTGTACTGTGGGGGAAACCGAAGCACCCGGAGGAAACCCACGCGAACACAGGGAGAACATGCAAACTCCACACAGAAACGCCAACTGACCCAGCAGAGGCTCGAACCAGCAACCTTCTTGCTGTGAGGCGACAGCACTACCTACTGCGCCACTGCATCACCAAAATGGTAACAGTTGAGGGAATATTATTGAAAATAATGGTATTTAATCATATACGTGAATATAATCATAAATGTACATTAATCATGAGCACGAGCGTTGGCTCATATTATGGCTGTTCTGAACGCCATTAATGTGTTGCACAAATGCGCGTTTTCAGTTGGGCTATTCTCCCCCTGTTTGCAGGGCCGGTGCAGACTCTCAGGCCAGACATTTGCCAGATATTACTAATAATGATGATAATAAAAATAATTTATACATAAATAAATAAAAAGCAAAAAAATAAATAAATAAAAAGTTGTGATCATGACATAGCAACTTTTTGCAATGTCGAGATCACGAGAAAATGAGTTGTTATGTCGAGATCACGAGAAAACGAGTTATGTCGAGATCACAAGATAATTAAGTTGTGATCACGACATAAAAGATAACAAATATTTTAATGCATAGCCTCTTAGGACTTCTGTAGAAGAGACACGAGGTATGTATAGTTACATATTTTGTTAATTTATCGTATTTATTGTGAAATTTGATGATTATGTTTCAACAAACACTCTGTCATATGTCATATGTTCATGCATAGGTTGATAACTCCTGGTTGTGTTTTCTTTGACTATAGCTTCAAAATACAAAGCCATCTCTATCACTTCCTTTTGTCAAGCTTAATTATATTGTAGACTTTATTCACAACAGATCTGGTGAGCAAGATAAGTTAAAGTTACTCTGATTCGGTTTTTGTCCGTGTTCAGAGTACATCATGTCGTGTGTCTCTAAGAGCGGCAAGTCAGAACGGAGCTCATTAATATTCACGACACAAGCCATATATGGTCAATCACAAACCTTCTGATTCTATGGCTGCTTTTATGGAGTAATAAATGTGCTTATAAAACTGTTTCTGGAAATTCTTTGAACTTACCGAAGCCATAAACCTACTAAATAGATATCAGGGAACAATTTAACTTATTAAACCAATGCAGTATATGGCACTTTTCTCACAAAACCTATTTAAGTGACAGCTTTACTTTACAGTGTTTGCTTTTCATGTGCTAAGGTTTTTTTGTTATTATTAATACTACAGTAGATAATGATTTAAAACAACATTGATTTATGCTGTCAAAAAAAGCACTCAAAGAGCATGCTTTGCTATTGATACCAATGTGTCTAAATAATTATAACAACACTATTTTCATTAAGGTTTTGACTTGCATTGCTCAAAAGTAAACAAAAGATGAGTACATGCTCAGTAGGCCACAGCTAATAAATTGGGCTAAAAAATGTAAGCCTTGCTAACTAAATGAAACAAACAAATACTACTTATGAATTAAACTGCAGTTTAAGTTGGGACATCTTTGTCCCTTTTGGTACCAAGCACAGATTTATTAAAGAAACAAAAGTGAAATATAGCAGTTTCAATATGAATAGGCTTTACCTTTTTTTTTTGCAAATGAAAAATGTTAAATTAAAGACTAAGACATTTTTAAGACCATTATTGAATGACCAAGAATGAAATTTTAGACTCACAAAGGGCTAAAGGCTAAGGAATTTTTTCGAATGGCCCAGGTGGAAAAGATTTTTATTTGCCCTATTTAAAAATAACTAATATAATTTAATACATTAAATAATACAATAATACGTTAATAATAAAACATTTAAATATTTTAGATTTTATTTCTTAGCAAAATATTTTAAATAGTGTAAAAACAAGAAAGCTTTCCTTGTATCCTTACACTTTTTTCCATCATAAATTTTCTTTAACATAATTTTTTTTTTTTAAACTTTAAAAAACTAATAAACCAAATCAGGCGACGCTGTAGTGCAGTAGGTAGTGCTGTCACCTCACAACAAGAAGGTCGCTGGTTTGAGCCTCGGCTGGGTCAGTTGGCACTTCTGTGTGAAGTCTGCATGTTCTTCCCGCATTTGTGTGGGTTTCCTCCGGGTGCCCAAAGACATGCTATACAGGTAAATTGGGTAAGTAAAAAAATTGTCCGTAGTGTATGAGTGATGTTTCCCAGTGATGGGTTGCAGCTGGAAGGGCTTTCGCTGCGTAAAACATATGCTTGATAAATTAGTGGTTTATTCCGCTGTGGTGACCCCAGATTAATAAAGGGACTAAGCTGAAAAGAAAATTAATGAATGAATAAACTAAATCCATGCACAACAATCTGTCCAGGTCGGTGTCCTCAGCAGTAAATACATGGAGCATTTTTAAACAAATGTTATTGTAAGGAAATAATAATAATTAACTTATAATAAAAAAATAATTAAACCATTATGATAAATAGAGTTCAAAATTACCTTTTTAAATAAAATGTTTTGTTTTTGAGTTGGACTGTTGATGATTGTATGGGTTTTGGCCAGATTGGGTAGCAATACATGAACAAAGAAAAATTAAGACCTGTTTAAAAAAGATTTAAGACCTACAACACAATATTTTAGTAAATGTAAGAATTTTTAAGGCCTAAAATTTGGATTTTGAGATTTAAGACTCTTTAAGACCTTGCAGAAACCCTGCAAAAGGTTTAATCATTGAGACAAACCTATATATACACACACACTAAACCCTAACAGTTTGGTACACTGTAAATAAAAAAAAAATGAACTGACTTTGAAGTGAGCAATCCTGTAGCCGTAAAATTATTAAGTAAATGAGCTAACTGTATAATTGTACAAATTAAGTTTAGTGAATCCTGTGGGGAGTCAACGGATCTTTCCAGAACTGAACAAATCACGCACCACATTATTCTTAGGCCCCATTTACACTAATACGTTTTAGTTCTAAAATGCCTAAGTTTTGCTATGGTTACGCCATCTGTCCACACTACGCCGGAGTTTTCGAGCCCCGAAAACGGAGCATTTTGGAAACGCTGAAGAGGCCATTTTCATTCTAAAACGCTGCTGCTCCGTGTCAGTCTGGATGGGGGAAAACGGAGACATCTGAAAACGGAGGTGGGGCTGCAGACATTCGCCTCTCTGATTGGGGCTTTTTCCTCAATATTAAGTAGCCTTCACACAGTTCAGTCCTGCATCCTCTCCTTGTAAGTTCAGACTTCGCAAGTTTGATATGGAAAACAAACTCCAGAGTGCATACTATGCCGTTTCACTTTCTTAACAATAAAATGAAAACATGACATAAGGAACTGCCTATTTTCATTTTGATATTAGCAACTTAACAGACATAAAAAATGTTGAGGCGTCGTGTAGCTGCATAATATGACCGTCATCTTCATGCATATTTATAACAAAACGGAGCCTTACTGCCTCCTTTCATTTTCATTGAAAATACAAAACATACCCTCTCTTTCGTTGAATATCAGTTTTAATAATTATTAATGACCATTATAAAAGTATAACGCACAATAAGTTTATACAATAGAGAAAATAAAGGCAAGCAATCAGTCAGATGTGCAGAATCAGTGTACGTGGTTACATTATGATATTAACCTAACTTATATTTGCGCTCAGCCAAAACATGTTACCTGAGAACAAATAATAGATTCAAAAGACCAAAGTCGGGGAATATGTAGTTAGATATAGACAACAAGATGAATTAAACATCACGTTTAAGAATTATAGTGAGATTAGATCCATCAGAAGATCCGTGATGAACAGTCCGACATGCACAACTCTCATATGGGTATGTGCTCAAAGCACGCTGCAGTGCATGCCAGAGAGTGTGTGTGTGGTCACATGATGTGCGTTTTCACCAATTTAATGTAGATGGAGAGCTGTTCAGAAATGCTGGGTGAAACGCTAGTGTGGACGCGGATCGTTTTAATTCCAAAACGTAGTTTTAAAACTAAAACGTACCAGTGTAAACGGGGCCTTAAAAGATTGAATGGTGCCTACATGTCTGAGCTTTGATATAATTTTCAAAGCAATCCACAGGCACGCAGCAAAAGGCTAATCCACAGGACTCCTTGCCATTTGCAATCTCACGTCCATGCAAACTAACTTTACAGCTTGAAACAATAAAGAGGCTACACTCAAAGACCCCCCAAACCGTTTTTTGAGGGGGCTCAACAAACCCCTGTTGATTCACGCCAGCAAATGGTGTCTGCGAGGTAATACACACTCTTAGGCAGACACAGAAGTGATCAAAAACTTCCAGAGTTTAAACGGACTTTCAATTAAACTGTGTTTATTTGAGTAATGTATGTTTGTTTTATGCTTCTGTAGGTTTTTGTGTGTACATGTTCCATGTGTTTAACATAACTGTAATAGATAGGTAATGAGTTTTAGCAATTGCTGTTGCATGAAATCTACAGAACGTTTGTGATTGGTTGAAAGCTAGGAAAGTTTCAAATGCATTGGTTTATTTGAAGAAACCATACAATTAAAAATGTCCATGTTACAAAACTTTATTTTAATAGCTTCCAATCAAGGCAGGTAATGCATGACTCTCACATGATGTGCTAACCCAGCCACCTAGAGGAGGAAATTACTTGAAAATGACTTGATGAAAGTGACTTCCACCCCGCAGCTTCTCTTATTGGACAATCCCTGTGTAGGCCACACCTAGACCCAAGCCTATAAACTTTGAACAACAAAATTTCTTGTCGTCTTTGCTGGTCATCTTTGCTGCTCATCACTGTCGTCGCTGCCTGGACATTGCACTTCTCGTGCTGGACGTTACATCGCCTCGCCGCAAGCCTCGTTGCATCACAGAGCAAACCGTGACTTTCTGTTGCTGCCTGCTCGACCCCCAATCTGCTTGTGCAACCGCTTCAACAACAAGCCATCGGGTCAATTCATCAGAACTTTAAGACACTGCCATAACTACAGAATTCCACAGAGAGCCGAAACTCCAGGAAGGACTTTACGAAACCAAAACTTGAAACAGCCTCGTCCAACATCCCTATCCCAAGCAACTGACTCCAAGCTCCCCTGAAAGTAAGGAAACCCCTCTTCCCAGATGAGGGAATTTCAACATGTCACTGAAGTTGCTACGCTGACCAATCAGCTTCGCTGGGATTTCCCTTTGGAACAGTCGAGGAAACCAAAATTCCATCAGAACGCAAGTAACACAAACAAGGTTTCTATCCATTGCTGAAAGTGGTGTGAATTATATTCAAGTAGTAAACAATAGTGAAAATTCTCTGCTTTTATGGTTTCTCTCAGGTTGCAATGCTAAGAACTTAAATGCTAGAAGTTGAATCCTTACTTGCTCTCCGTCATAACTCTCCTCAAACTGTTTGTGTGTATGTATATGCATTTGTTTGTTTTATCTAGATTAGTACGTTGTGTTGTAGAGTAGCAATAAACATTTGTTTAGCTTTAAGATCCGTGTTGGTGTGTTGTGTGCTTTATAAGTTAATGTCTCAGCTTCAGATACTGTTACCTTGCTCATTAAATAATTAGATTATGTTTTTATATTGTTATTGTTGGCCACGAAATAATATAGTACAGGATTGCTTTATACTAACCATTCTATTTGCTGGACAAATGAGTAGGTTAAGTGTAAGCTTTCAATAATTCTATGTGAATCATGTTCGAATCTTTAGATTCGAATCCCCAAAGTTTAAACGTGATTAAACCAAAGAGCTAATTCCTTACACAACTTTGCCTTAAAACCAACAAATTTACTCCTCTTTTTTTTAAAGTAAATTAACTAATCACTTTAATACACTCAAAAATTATGTTTGTTTAAAATAAGCTGAAACGCAATTCTTGAGTTTTTTGGAGGACAACTTAATTGTTTGTTTAATCGGTATCACTTTATTTTGATGGCCCCTTTAACACATTTTGTTAAATTTAAGTTACATTGCATCTACATGGCAACCAATTCTCAGTAGATTACAAGTAGACCGTTATGTTGGGGTTAGGGTTATGCTTAGTTTAAGTTGACATGTACTTGAAAAGTTTCTTGTAGTAAGTTCAATGTCTCTTAAAGGAGCAGTATCAGCAGATATTAAGCAGTCTACTAATACTCAGATGAGAATTTAATGGCATGTAGTTGCAATGGAACTTTGTCAACAAAATGTGCAATAGGGACCATCAAAATAAAGTCTTACACATTTAAGTAGATTAAACGTTAAAAACTAACAAGATAACTTAATTCTTCATGTTGTCCCAACACAAATTGCTTGTGTGGAACCCAACATTTTTACAGTGTAGTGTAACAAAACTGTTTGAGTTTAAAGTAATTGAAACTAAATGTTTAAAACCATTTTTTAAATTATGATAAGAATGTGCACATATACTTAATGTAGCAGAGAATATTTTCCTAACAGCTTTTTTTCTATAACCGTCCAACATGCGCTCCTCATGGTAAGCGTAGAATCTCAACATTGCCCTTTAGTGTTTTCCCACCACTACCAGAGACTCGCCTGTGATGAGATCTTCAATGGGAAGCCCAAAGCTCATTGGGATACATCATCAATAAATCATTAAAGTCTTTTTGTAAGGAAAACTAGCAGCATTCTAATGAGAGATACTTGCACAATCCGCAGTCCTACTACAAACAACCCAATAGCTTCTTATAGCTATTTGTACTCGGGTCTACAACAGCAGCTGAGCACTAATGCATCATTTAGCTGTGCTTTTCTTCCTTATTGATTCAGTGCAGCATGCAAAGGTGAGGACAAAGGGATTGAGGAACATAAACTAACTTGCTGTACTAACTAACTTAAGGCCCTAAATGTATCTTTCTAAAAGAGTCTCATTGCCCTCTGCAAGTCTCAGCTGACCCTAGCATTTCCTACAGGATTCAAATAGTTGGTAATGCTTAATGCTTAACTATGTATCATTCAAGATTTAGCAAACAATTATTTTGTCATTGGTTTAGAATAAACATTACATTTATAGACATTAGTAAGCAGTTTATAAATACAGCTACAAATGCTGTATTCCTGACTTATAAGCACATATACACACACCGGCCACTTTATTAAGTACACCTGTCCAACGCAAAGTTCTAATCAACCAATCACAATAGACGTGGTCAAGACGATCTGCTGCAGTTCAAACGTGCACCAGAATGGGGAAGTAAGGTGATTTAAGTGACTTTGAACGTGACATGGTTGTTGGTGCCAGGCGGGTTGAGTATTTTAGAAACTGCAGATCTACTGGGATTTTTACGCACAAGCATCTCTAGGGTTTACAGCTAATGGTCCGGAAAAGAGAAAATATCCAGTGAGCAGCAGTTCTGTGGGCGCAAATGCCTTGTTGATGCCAGAGGTCAAGGGAGAATGGCCAGACTGGTTAGAGCTGATAGAAAGTAACAGTAACTCACCACTCGTTACAACCGAGGTATGCAGAAGAGCATCTCTGAAAGCACAACATGTCCAACCTTGAGGTGGATGGGCTACAGCAGCAGAAGACCAGACCGGGTGCCACTCCTGTCAGCTAAGAACAGGAAACTGAGGCTTATAGTTAGCACAGGCTCACCAAAACTGGACAATAGAAGATTGTAAAAACATTGCCTGATCTGATGACTCTCGATTTCTGCTGCAACATTCGGATGGTAGGGTCAGAATGTGGCGTCAACAACATGAAAGCATGGATACATGCTGCCTTGTATCAACGGTTTAGGCTGCTGGTGGTGGTGTTTTTGGTGGGGGGATTTTTTTTTGGCACACTTTGGGCCTATTAGTACTAACTGAGAATCGTGTCAACGCCACAACCTGCCTGAGTATTGTTGCTGACCATGTCCATCCCCTTATGACCACAGTGTACCCATCTTCTGATGGCTGCTTCCAGCAGGATAACACACCATGTCAAAGCGTGAGTCATCTCGGACTGGTTTCTTTAACATGACAATGAGTTCACTGCACTCAAATGGCCTCCACAGTCACCTCCAATAGAGCACCTTTGGGATGTAGTGGAACGGGAGATTCGCATCATGGATGTGCAGCCGACACATCTGCAGTAACTGTGTGATGCTATCAGGTTAATATGGACCAAAATCTCTGAGGAATATTTCCAGTATCTTGTTGAATCTATGCCATGAAGGATTAAGGCAGTTCTGAAGGCAAAAGGGGGTCCAACCCGGTACTAGTAAGGTGTACCTAATAAAGTGGCCGATGAGTGTATAATGCCTTATTTTATCTTATTTTTCAGGCCTATAATAGTTACTCTGTATGTTAATATATGCTTCATAACACATACTCCTACCGTTTTGTGAGCTCATCTAAAGCGAGTGCTGTTTATGCTTTGTGAATCTCTTACAAATGACAATTGACAAGGCTCAATTATATTCCAAACAAAAAAGGAAATGATCAAAGACAAACAGGAAATTGTACTACTGTACCTACACGACAAACATAAAATAAAAACTAAATTACTGTACAGTAAAAGGTATATTAAGTCAAGAATGCAGCATTTGTAACTAATTATAAACTGCTTACTAATGTCTATTAATCGAGTTTATGCTTAAATAATGCATTAACTATTTGCTAATACTTAGATACTTAATACTTATACTTAGTGTGCAGTTATAATAAAGCATCACCCTTTATTCTATTTATATATGCTTGTATTTTGTATATTATATTTTATGCAGACGCACTGCCCTACCAAATCACCTCAATTAATCTAAAATTATGAATTCTAGAGACTAGTTAAAGCTATTCAAAAAATCTGTTGAAGTTATATTCATATCGCAATATATACATCACAAAAAAAAAAAATGATTTTTCCCCCCCAATATCATGCAGCCCTAATATCTACACCACTGACAGCTTTGGGATGCTAGTTACCAAGGTCTATACAGAGCAAATGTTGCATCATTCTAGCATGGAGCAAAGGCTGGGCTCACATGATTTCTTATAGCTTAATGAAATGTCAGCTACAAACCGCTATGTCGAAATTTCATCATTTCACACTTATCCTGCCCAAAGAGCAGGAAAACGCTAGCAGCTGCTACTTGCAAACCTCTAACATGGGGCCCATTCACACTTGTGTTTTTGGTAAGCAAGTGACAACACTAAAAGCCAGTTGCAAATGCAACCAAGATCATTTCGGATCACTGAAATCACATTAGGAAAGAGTCCCGATGGATTGAACAAATGTGTAAATGTGTATACAGAGGTTGTGCTACAAACTTTTTTAACTGCTTTGCTGAAGATGGTCTAAATTGGGCTCCATGGCTCTACCTCTGGAGAAAGCGTAATGGCAGATTTGGTTTACAGGTGCCTTCCATGATCGCATCACAGATTTGACGGCAATTGGCTTAAGCCTTGTTCCAAATGGCACACTTCATGTGCAGTTGCAGACTTGCGTATGTGAGTGTTTAGTCCATTAGACCCTATGTTGTCCCATTCATCATTTTAGCTGCCTCTTTGCGGCTGATAGCAAGGATAATGTTTATCTAGCCAGTTGTTCTGGAAAACAAAAGACTAGGTATACATTTTCATGCTTATTACATGGCTAATGTAATGAATGTATGTTTATTAATAGGCAACATTTTTTGAAGCAGCATAAGAGGCTGTTTACATACATTGCATCTAAAAGCGCTTGGAAAGTGAGAGGCACTCTTGCTCCCATGTTGTCTCTCATTGCTTAGCAACCATCAACCATTATCTCAGTGGATTACAAACTGTCAAAATATTGCTGCAGCTCTGATACAAGTTTTATTTATGGAGACAATTAAAAGGCACTGCAGTGTTTGGGCGTTCTGTGTTTGTCTGAGGTAATTAGTCTACCGAAATGTATATATTCTAAAAGTATGAAGCTGATTGGTCAGTTCTTATCACGTGACTCTCTGTGCGCTTGCAGCATTGCGAAAAGTTGAGATGTTTTCAACTTGGCACGTCTGGAATACACGAGCACGTCACACCGCTTGTGGCAGCTCCCTAATTAGTGCGAATCAAGCTGCGCACCTCCATTGGAAATAACAAACTTGCACACGCAAAAAAGACATGATATGTGAACGGCTCCCAAGCATGTGTTATAAACTGGTTGTTATCATGGAATAACATACAGTACCTCGGATTGGCCAATCAGAATCAAGTATTTCTGAGAGCCATGTAAAACGTTGGTATACTTGAAACAAAGTTCTTTTTTGTTATTAGTTTGAGGTCAAAAAGAAGTTTGAGAAGTATAAAGTTTGAAGGCTGAGTGACAGTATAGTGTTTTCAAACCTCCCACCCATGGTGCAGTAGACAGTAAGCTGTATATACATACTGTTGTAAATGTGTCACGCTGCTCGCATGCACCCCTAAACATAACAATAGTGGCTGAGAAAGAAGAACGGTTTCATTTTCCATAAGAAGAGAGTCTCATTTTTAGATATCTTTCCTGTTTCAAAAATATGTGGTGGGATTCTTGTCCACTGTGTGACCCTATCTGAGTCTTTAAAATATCTGTGAGTGATCACACAGGTTTGCATACATCTGTACCAATGGAGGATAGACCGCAAACCACTGGTAGTTCAAAGGTGTTTAGGAGCCAAAACGCGCTCCCCAAAAAGTTAGCTTTGGTGAGCTTTTTCATTTAAAGTGTACCAGGGCCCTTATGCAGAGATCTCACTCTGAGCAGGCTTGACAGTCAAAGTGTCATTACGTCACCTGAAGTGTGGACTTGTAGGAAGACCACAAGGGTTTGCAGTGGCATTTAAGACAGTGTCATCATTAAAATTTCACAACAGTCAATCAGTGTTTGTGGAGGCCATTAAAAACAATAAGTGCTGTATGCTGCATCCTAATTGTGACAAAATTGACTGTGACGTCTCTAATAATACAGTGTTTAATTTCTTGTGTAAGCTAAGAGATCAATAGGAAACAAAATTTTTAAGGGCAAGCAGATTGCTGATACACTATTGATTTTTAAAAATCATTTCGCACAAAAGCAGCTTATTAAGCATAGTGACGCCATTCCTCCACTGGCTGAATTTGCGTCATGCTAACTTTACGCAGCCCTTTGTGAATGCATAAAAGGCAAAGCACACTTTGGGCTTTAGTGTTTTTAATGTCAAATTAATATCACATGAACTACTAATCAGTGGGACAGCACTTTTTTTTAGTCATACAAGGGCAGTTTTTTTTTCCTGGTGCTTTTTAGAAATTATTCTGCTATCCCATCGAGAAATATAACACAGACTGGAGCCTTATGATCCCGATCACAGATTTAATGAACAATATCCTATGAATTATTTCTTTGAACTGTTCTTGAAATCTCGTATCTCTCCCCAAATGCTCACTCACTTGGCTCTGCTTTACTCTGTTCTTCAAAACTTTATTTTGCTACTTTTTCCTGACTTCTAATAACAATTCACATCTTTTACTGTAGAAACGTACTCAAAGCAAGAAGAGACAATCGACCAAATATCATATTTCTGGTTTTGGATGATTATTATTTTGATAAAACAATTTGGGGGTCACACTTTATTTTAAGAAAAAATTCCCGACAATGAACTATTAATTACTAATTAGCAACTTATTAATAATAAGGTAGTAATTGGGTTTAGGTAACAGGAATTAGGGACATGAAATAAAGATGATACATTATAAGTCCACTAAAGGAGGTTGGGGGCCTACTCATTTATGACCCCTAAACTCTGGAATAGCCTTCCTGATGATGCCCGAGACTCAGATACACTCTCTTCAGTTTAAAACTAGATGAAAGAACTATCTTTTTAGTAAAGCATACACACAATGCATTACATAATGGTATATTGTATGAGTGTGCTCCATGCAGGTGAGTGGGCTTGACATTTCCCTGTAGGACACACTCCTCCTGTCTTAATGCACCAGACATTTTGTTAGAAATACTTATATGCTTTACCTGTTTGTTCCTATGTTAATATATCTTGTTTAAATACACTATGAACAGCAGCTATGCTGTTTTCTTGGTTTTCTATTTCCACCTGGGGATACTCATCCCGAGGCCTCTAAAGATGCAGTGCCACAGATGTGATGCAAGACTTGTAAAGTGATGATGCCCACCATCAAGGACCTCAAGGACAACACATGCGAAGAAATTATGCCAACCATAGAGGACTTCTAGAGGTCTCTCTAATCCTGGACCAGGCCGTATCCTGAGCAGATGCTGTGGGCCAGCCCGAACACTCGCCGTTGTTCTACTCACACCAGCAGCTTCTCCACGATGGATGTCCAGCTTTCTGCAGCCTCCGGCACCTAGACTGCAGCTCTAAACAAGAAGTTTTGCCAGAGGAGAAATGGTCATGTCCAACTGAGACTTGTTTCTCTCTAGGTTTTTTTCTTTCACTTTTGTCAGTTGGTGAAGTATGTTCATCACAATCTACATTGTAAAAGAACTATATAAATAAAAATGAGTTAAATTGTAATAGGCAGGAAATAAGCCAAGAAAAAATGGTGTGAATTGTTACTTAAACTAAAGTGTTACAGAATAAAGGAAAGACACAAATTAAATAGTGCTCTATGGTTTTCAAAAAAATCTAATTTGACTGGAAAAAACTGACTAAGCTATTAGCCATTACCAAACCAAACCGAGGAAAAACTTCAAAACTACCACTGATTCAAATCTTAGTTGGCACCTCGGGTCAGGTCATCTTTACAGCATTAAACTCTCTTTCAGGAGAGAGCCAGCTCGGGGCAGTGACCTGGTCCCGTTTGTGAAACTGAGTAGGACGCAAAAGAGAACAAAAGGCCTGTGCTTGCCGATCTGACAATAAATGAAGCATTCATTGGCTTTGAAGTGCAAAAAAGGCAAATATAAAAAGAATATCAAGACCTCTGTTCTCCTTTTTTTTATTTTCTTGGCCTTTCTTTGCCTCAGGGCGCTCAGTATCCAGGATACCATAAAGCGTCTTTTAGCTTCAGGAAGCGAATGCTGGCTGTAGAACCGCACCACACACAGCTTCATTAATACAATGAAACCCATATTCTGCTTTGAGAAAGAAAAAAAAAACAATTCAAGTATGAAGCAAAGGCCTCCTGGTGCAATAATAAGCACCCTTGAATTGTACAATGGATTTGCCAAAGACTGGAAGGAGCTACTTAAGGCTTTAAATCTATTGTTTGAATGGGTTGAACAAGTGTCAACAGTATACTAAAGGTACACTGCATAATGATTAGCCTGTTGGATGCTTTTGTAAACAGACTCAAAGGTCCATATCAAGTGTTCCTTCAGAATCCTGCAAGTGATGCAATCGGCTACTTCTTTTCAAAAAGCTGTTTGGATGCATTACAGATATGCTTGTGAACCTTCTGTTCACTTCAGAAGTCAAATGACACATTTAAAGACCAAAGAGACATTCAGATGTGATGCGCATCACACAATGGCTCTCAGAAAATCTGGGATCGGATCCAAATATTTTGAGCTATCATCTCTGTTGACTGCAATCCAAGTTTCTACTCTATTTCGAGTATAAAAGCATGTAACAACCCTTCCAAAAAGTCATATGGGTTTAGATCATCAAAAAGCAGAGAGTAAGAGAGTTTTACTACTAGTTCCCCATAAGAAAGATCAGCAAGAAGGTAAGGGTGAAAAATATTGCTGTAAGAATCACTTATACACATCATCCTTGGTCATATAAGCAAGAATATGCAAGCACTGTTAATGTACATTAGAGTAATCAAGACGATGATTTGATCCCTATTAATAGGACACAATACTGTGATTTTGTATTAATTTTTTTGGGGGTGGGTGGGTGGGGGAATTCTTATACCTCTTTGTTTGTAGCAGGGTCTCAAAAGCCTGATCTTTGATGATCCTTCTCCCTACACCGACCCCTCCAACCATAAGACAGCCAGCCCTACATCTTCATTTAAACGCACACAACTAAAAGTTGGGGAAAGGGGCAGAAATAGGATTAGAAACAAGTACATAAACAATCAATTTAATATACAGGAGATTAATTTAGTTTTGGGATATCAAGAGCTTCTTTAAGGGCAGAGGACTTTTAATAGACCGAAAACTCAAAGCATACTTTCATTTTTTCACAATCACCAGGAAACAGTGTGGATCGTCTTGGAACTGAAGAAGTGACATCACTTTTATGGGAACAGTTTATATGGATTTAAAAGTTATTCTTACCTTGTCAATAAACATGAAAGGTCAAAGTTTGCGAAAGATCCAAACTCCTCTGTGCTCTTCAGCTGCCATCTCAAAACTCCTAAATGCCAATTTATACTTCTGCATTGAGTGCACATGTATGGTCCGGCGAAGACTTCTAATGCCACTCAAAAAATGTAACATGTTGCAAAGACGCAGATGACATCGTTGTTTTGTCAGCTTGGTAGTGGTGAAGAGTATGGGTGGGGCCAAGAGCCATGGGAGCTAAGTGAAGGCAGTGGCTGAAATGGTTAACAAGTGCCAAGACCTGCAGAGAACCTCCAGATGGGTACTTTTGTTTTGTACATAGATTACAGTTCAAATCATTAAACATTTGGTGGTTTTCTCTTTCTTCTTTTTTAAATGAGTGTGAGCTTAAACTACCTCTACAGTAGCATCACACTTACTGCATTTCAGACAAAAATTCCGGTAAGGAAATGCGACACTGAGGAACATAGAAATCTGAGCGGTACGATATGATTTGGTACACTTTTATGGCTGACTGTGGGCTTTACTGCATGTTGTTTTTGAACCCAAATAAGAACTAAATGTATGCTGTGTGTAGTTTTTCTGTAATTGGTAAAATATTGAAGTGAGTAAGGGTCTGTATATGTTCAAATATGTCGCATTTATTTATTTTAGAGTTTTACTTTGGCTGCGTTACCACTGCATGGTTCAAGAGACCCAATTCCGTTATTTTCCCTCCCATGTGGCACAGATTGAATATGGCCAATGTACGTGTAAGCAGAAAAAAAAATTACCTGGATTCTGATTTACTTAAATCCATGCCCTCATGTCTGTAGCAAGTGTGTAGAATTAACTTGGACGGAGGGGACGTGTCCCCACCAATATACACAGATTTTTGAAATGTTCCCGCCAATAATTTAGTCACCTCTAAAATAAAATAATGTTTTTTTTCCAGTCAGGTTTACTGTGCAAGACTCAGCCGTGGACATGAGCACTTACAGTGCATCTGGAAAGTATCCATAGCGCTCCACTTTTTCCACATTTTTTTTAAGTTACAGCCTTATTCAGAAATGGATTAAATAAATTTATTTCCTCAAAATTCTACACACAATACCCCATAATGACAATGTGAAAATTTTTTTTTTACATTTTTGCTAATTTATTTAAAAAAAATATATTGTAAAATCACATGTACAGAAGTATTCACAGCCTTTGCAGTGAAGTGTAAATTGAGCTCAGGCACATTCTGGTTCTGCTGATCATTCTTGAGATGTTTCAGCAGCTTAATCGGAGTTCACCTGTGGTAAATTCAGTTGATTGGACATGATATGAAAAGGCATACATCTGTCTATTTAAGGTCTCAGGGTTGACAGTGCACGTCAAAGCACAAACCAAGCATGAAAACAAAGGAATTGTCTGTAGACCTCCGAGACAGGATTGTCTCAAAGCACAAGGCTAGGGAAGGTTACACTCTTCCTAGAGCTGACCAGCCATCTAAGCTAAGTGACTGGGAGAGAATGGTTAGTCAGGGAGGTGATCAATGACCCGATGGTCACTCTGTCTGAGCTCCAGCGTGCTTCTCTGATGAGAGGAGAACCTTACAGAAGGACAACAATCTGTCCAGCAATACACCAATCAGGCCTTTGTATGGTAGAGTGGGCAGACGGAAGCCACTCTCCGCCTGGAATTTGTCAAAAGCTATCTGAAGGACTCTCAGACCATAAGAAACAAAATTCTTTGGTCTGATGAGACTAAAATTGAACTCTTGAAATTGAATTTGGAGTGAATGCCGGGCGTTACATTTGGAGAAATCCAGGCACTGCTCATCTCCAGGCTAATACCATCCCTACAGTGAAGCATGGTGGTGGCAGCACCATGCTGTGGGGATGTTTTTCAGCAGCAGGAACTGGAAGACTAGTCAGGATAGAGGAAAAGATGAATGCAGCAATGTACAGAGACATCTTGAATGAAAACCTGCTTCAGAGTGCTCTTGACCTCAGGCCCTGAAAACGGAGCGTTTTGGAAACGCTGGAGAGGCCATTTTCATTCTAAAATGCTGCTGCTCCGTCTCAGTGTAGATGGGGGAAAACGGAAACATCTGAAAACGGAGGTGGGGCTGCAGACATTCGCCTATCTGATTGGGGCTTTTCCTCAATATTTAGTAGCCTTCACACAGTTCAGTGACAGTCCTGCATCCTCTCCTTGTAAGTTCAGACTTCGCAAGTTTGATATGGAAAACAAACTCCCGAGTGTGTACATGGTACTTTTAAAAGTCATTCACATCACCTTGGCTACGCTGTTTCACTTTCTTAACATTAAAATGAAAACATGACATAAGGAACTGCCTATTTTTATTTTGATATTAGCAACTTAACATACATCAAAAAATGTTTAGGCATCGTGTAGCTGCATAATATAAGCTTCATCTTCATGCATATTTATAACAAAACGGAGCCTATAACGTTACTGCCTCCTTTTATTTTCATTTAAAATACGAAACACCCTCTCTTTCATTAAATATCAGTTTTAATAAATAATAAAGGCCATTATAAAAGTATAACGCACAATAAGTTTATACAATAGAGAAAATAAAGGCAAGCAATCAGTCAGATGTGGTGTCCGCTGTTAAACATACTAGTGTAAACGGGGCCTCAGACTGGTGCGACGGTTCACCTTCCAGCAGGACAATGACCCAAGCACACCACCAAAATATCAATGTGTATTTTACACATAAAATATCAATGAGTGGCTTCACAACAACCCTGTGAATATCCTTGAGTGGCACAGCCAGAGCCCAGACCTAAATCCTATTTAACATCCCTGGAGAGATGAAAAAAAATGGCTGTACAAAGTCACTTCACATCCAACCTGATAGAGCTGGTGAGGTACTGCAAAGAGGAATGGGCAAATATTCCCAAAGACAGGTATCCCAAGCTTGTGGCATCATATTTAAAAAGACTTGAGGCTGTAACTGCTGCCAAAGGTGCATCAACAAAGTATTGAGCAAAGGCTGTGAACACTTCTGTACATGTGATTTTTTTAATTTTTTTTTTTTTGTAATAAATTTGCAACAATTTCAAAAAAATCTTTTTTTTCACATTGTCATTATAGAGTATTGTGTGTAGAATTTTGAATAAATAAATGAATTTAATCCATTTTGAAATAAGGCTATAACATAAAAAAAATTAAACAAGTGAAGCGCTATGAATACTTTCCGGATGCACTGTACATTTGAAGTCAAGTTCGCTACAAGTCCACCATAATAGTAACCATGGATGTGAAATTAATAAAAAATAAATAAATGTTTAATTTTTTGGCCTCCACGGTGATTACGAAAAAAACAACAATCGAGGTAAAATAGTTGTCATATGCCTCCCCTTACCAGAAGTCTGCATTCATTCCTTGTCAAAGTAAAATAATGTAAATTTACATTGCACCAAAAGACATGCTTGATTTAATATAGTTTTTAAGCGACACAATATAAAGTGGGACCTGTTTTTATAACTAATTGTATTTTATTCATTAAAATAGTTTTTAAAGTTTAAAAGCCATCTTTAAGCTTAAAGTGCATAAATGGCAATATTACTACTTAATAAACAACCTTTTTGTCAGATATTCCCTTAAATTTTACATTTTAAATGTGAAGTTACAATTAAATTTTTACAATTGGGGGTGGGGGGTTGGTGTCAAAAAGAATTTTCAAAATGAAACCCTGCGAACAGAAAAAAAGCTCTTTTATTATCCGCTGTCAGTCAGCACCCGCTCTTTTTTTCCTGGTCATAGCGTCTTTGCAGTGTGCTGTGTAAAGGCAGACATTGGGATATGAGTCACGTTTAAAAGATGATGTAAGCTTGTCATCCAAAAAAATTGGATACAGCCACAAAATCGGAATTAACCATAAAGATCTGCAGTGTAAATGCAGCCTTTGATATTTCCTTGAGCGAGAATGATGCCGACTGAAACTTTGTCGTACACCACACCCACCCACAGGGTACCATTGGTACCCTTTTGGCAGTGGAAATGCAAGCATGATAAAGGTGACCCATACCAACCCGTACTGTACCGTACCACTGGACATTAATGGGACATTAGTGCTTAAGAAGTGTTATTACCAGAGAAGCACAGACAGAATACAATAATATAGGTGGCACAATGGCATCGGCTACGATAAAGAGTACAGCTTTAATCATTCAGGTCTTAAGTTCATGTGGACTTCATTGCAGTGAGTGAGAGCATTTCTCTTTGTTTTCTTGCAAAAAAGAAAAATTAAATAAAAAATAAATCTTAATGATGCAAGCATGCTCGAGCTCAGAACTCAAAGTACAATGTAAGAGCAGGTCAGTGTGGAGGGGAAAATTGCACCTGTGCTCAGTTCAAGGTGCTTAACTTCGACTAGGTGGGGAGGTCAAAGTCATAAAAAGGGTTTCACTTGTGAAATCAAAAAAGAATCATAACCCAAAATCTTGATTCCATAATGTCGATTTCAATGGTTGTCTCACATCAACCCAAGGATTGCTGCCCCCAATAGACAGACACCTGCCTGGCTCTAACTGAAACATCCTAATATGTTTACAAATACACACACACACAAATATGTATATGTA
>CAIGQZ010032666.1:1195660-1223888 GCA_903798205.1 Danio tinwini
TTTTTTTTCTTTTTCTGGCAGCTGGGAAAGTAAAAAAATGGCCATTAAATTACAGATATTTACCATAAAATAACGAACGTTAAATTATTGAATTTTCCTTAATTTTTCCCCATCACCACATCTACCGAAAAAAACAAAAAAACTAACCTAAAATAACAGTTTTTTTACAGTGTGTGGTAAAAAATTATAATCAGTTTAAGAAAAATAGCAATTAATAAATTTAACAGGACATTTTAATGTGCAGGGTATTAAAAAAAAAGCTTTTGTTAGGCTAAATTGCATTTTAGTAAGTTGCTACATAATGGAATTTTAGATACACTTATGTAAATGACAATAAAAAGCGAGTGAAAATCATTTAAAAAAAAAAAAAAGATTACATAAGTGTTTTGTTTTTAAAAATGTGTTTATTATTTTTCTATATTGTTTTTTATTGTTTTATACACTTATTTTTTATTGTGAGTCACGAGTGCATTCAGTCTTTTTTTTAGTTCTGTCAAAATATTTTAATGAACAGCTTAATGCACAGCTCAGCTACAATCACAAAGCACATTTGCATAGAGTCTTCATTATCAAAGAACATTTTAATCTGTAATTTGTTAATATGATTAAACACATGCATTACAATACATTCGCCACACCGCCAAGCCCGACTGAAGCTCACAAAACTATATCTCATCTGCATACATCATTTGAACAAATAAAAGTGTGCAGCCTTTCTTAAAATATAAGTGTTAGCAGCATGAGGATCACGGGTTTTAGTAAGAGTTTACTCAAGAAGCTTGAGAAGGGAAAAGGAGAGAAATCCATGTTAATGATATTGCCTTTACACACAGCCACACACAGTTGACCCTTGTTAATTGTTCACCCTTCAGAATTGACATTGAATAACCTGCATATACAGGTTAATAATGTATTCTTCCCTTTAATAAGAGACTTGAGGGTGAAAAGTAGGTTAGCAAACCACAAACACCATTTATTTTGCTTTACTTTTAAATGCAAGCACCAGGCTGCTTTCACACAGTACACAAATAATCCCATTACTTAGCATTGCTTAATAAGAATTAAGGTGACCTTGCATTGCCATTGGAGGCTTGGGGATCAATAAAGGTGGCCGATGGCAATGAGGGGAGGGAAAAAAATGAAAAAAAAAGGCATTTGATGAATTGCCTCAAGTCTGCTAAACGAAACATTAAAATACGCACACACTTTAGTATACAGATGATGCTTTATGGGATCAAATTAGAAATGGGAGGAGATTAAAATCACAGTTATCAGTCAGTTTACAACCCTGACACCCACAGATCAAGTTAATGTGATCTCGTAATTATAAATGTAAAACATTTAAAAAAAATAATCAATAAATAAAATTTAAAAAACAATGTAGGCCACAGTAACAATTTCATCTTTATATAAGAACAGCCATTATAGTGAGAATCATGGTGCTATAAAAGCTGACCCCTTATTCCTATAAATGATCTGAGGTCTGTGGTAAATGGATATTTAACAAAAATAAGGAAATGTGCATTGTCATGAAGTCTGCTTTGTCATGTTGCCTCGCATTTTTTAAACAAGAAAGTATTAGCAGAACTTCCAGGTCATTTTAAAAATACATTCATGTAGGGCTGGACGATTTGGCCTAAAATAAAATTCTCGATCAATTAAAGGTGCAGTATGTAAGTTTGACACCCAGTGGTTGAATTAGGTACTGCACTCAAAATCAAAATAAACGCACGCGCGGGATGCCAGATTGAGTACAGGAGCGAGTGATTTAAACTGTGTTCTAAATAAAAGCAACGACACACGATAGAGGTAATATTTTCTATATTAAAAGGAGTTTTGGTTCTAACCAACATCTCAAATTGATATATTAGAAAAGGCTTCTATTTCTCACAGCTGAACATGTGAAACCTATGATAGTAATACCTCAGGTAAACCTCGTGTTTTTCAGTGCTAAATGCTAACAATTTGAGTTTGAATAGATTCTAAACCTTACCGTGAGTGAGTGCATATTCTGTGCTTCTGAAAGGCTGTATTTACATTTCTGTCATGTTTCGTCTGGTGCAAACAGCCAAACTGCCCATGACTGCGTATCTCGTCACAAAGTGTGGTTACAATGTAACCAGCTCACGTTCGTAATATTTATATCATTTGCTAATTAATAACCTCATGTGAAACTGAATCTGTCTTATTTCGACATCTGATACTGTCCATTGACACTGTCGCTTTTCGCTCACAGATGCATGCTTTCAGAGTCTTTCTGAATGAAATACGCTGTTTTCCAACAAGGCAACCCGGGGTGCTGAAAAGTAATTAGCTAAACTTGCATTGTGCAGGTTAACTTTACCTAAACAAAGACAGCGTTCCGGCACGGAAAAAAAAACATTTTCAAAGCAGAATATCTGAGTTCAGCATTGTTTTTCAGTTAAACAAGTATGTTCACTTGTGGTGTTTCCTAAATATCTGCACACATATTATGATATTTTTATGCTTTAGAAGAGTCAAAAACTTACAGCACCTTTAAACATTTTACGTAACAATTACATTACAATTAATGAACAATTATTTTATGTATTAAATTATTTTGCCCTCATAGTTCACTGACAGGTTTTGTACAGGACAAATGACCACATATTACAAGTGAGAGATTTTTGAATGAGGGGTGCATTACTTGATTTTAAAATAAATTAAGGAAACACACACACACTACTACTATCTATGATTATTTATTAAACATCAGTGTTAAACAACTAAAATTAAAACAAAAACTGCCTTAAACCAACTTCACTTATTTCTTATATAACAGTAAAAAATGAATAACTTGAACTTTTGGAAACAAAATGAATTCATTTCAATGTTTTTCATATTAAAAGTAGAAAATAACTATCTCTTCTAAATAAATAGCTATTGCATATCTTGCAAATAAGAGTTTAAACAGTGCATTTCTTGAATCTTCTGTAAATAAATTTTAATGTAAATAATAATTTTATTGTAATAGAAAATATGCCATCTCAAGGCATCTCTGGTGCAGCTTCCAATCATCATCAAAGTAATACAAACATGCAACGTGTAGATAAATTTTTTTGAGGGCTGCGCAGGTATGAGAGCTCGAGAAGACCATACCTGTGTGTTCGACGCATAAATATAAATGAGCCTTAACACAGCAGGGTCACGTAACTTCACACACGGTAGGGAAAGTAATTGAAAAATTTAACCTGGAAAAATTTGATCGATTATAGGTTCTGAATGTCAGTTTCAATTACTTTTCAATTAATCTCCCAGCCTTAATTGATGTAATGAAATGCTTGCCTTCATAAATCTACAATATTTTTATATTTTTAGATATTTTGACTATTTTTATGTTTTTGAGTCAATATATACTATACTATAGTATACTATATATAATAAATATTGTTGTTACTAATATCACAAACTAAATGAAAAAAGCTAAACATTTTTAAATAACTAATACAATAATAAAAAAACAATAATAATAAAAAAAACTATTTACTGACAAGTGGTTCCAAACCAAAAGCTTTTTCCTTCTTCTGTTGATCACAAAAAATATATATTTTGAAGAATGTGAGAAACTAATAACCATTGACTTCAAAACCAGGTAAAACAAATAGAAGTCAATGGTTACTAGTTTCCATCATTTTCCAAAATAACTTTTTGTGTTCAGCAGAAAGAAACTCAAACGGTTTTGGCACAAGTGAGAGTTAATGACGACAAGACTTTTTGCGTGAACCAAACCTTTAAGTAAAAAAAAAAAAAGTATATAAATTTTTTTTTTAAACTTTGGCACGTACAATAGACAAAGAATGATCATTTTGAGAGATATCATACAATAACAATAATTAAAGTAAACTATGTTTTGTGGAGTGTTTTTAAGCAATTACTTAAATTGGATTAGGCCTTATGTAGTTAAATAAATGTGAAACTAAAACTACAAGTAATAAGTAGTTCAAATTTATAAAAAAAACATTTGAGGTGATGTGATCGAGGTGCCGTTTACACTAGTTGTTTTAGGGCAGTGACACGCAGTCAAATATTTTGCCAAACAGATCCACAACTTTTGACACTCTGAAAATTATCATGAAAGCACTCGTGCTGCAGGTATTAGGAGGTTTGCTGAAAGTGCAGCTCACGTGCAGTGAGGGGTTTGTGTCTTTAATAAACTGTGACAGTTCGCGTTCATTGAAAAGTAAGAATGATTAATAAATTCATATGAAACAGTCTCTTAAAAGTCTTCAGTTTTGGGCTCAGGTGCGCTTTGCACTCACACTACAAGCGTACATTGCCAAAGTCCAAACAAACTGCACTCTGGCACACCTCTGTCAACTGGCCCAGGGCCAACCAACTGAACTCCCGGTTCTGCAATCACACATCTGGCCATGATTCGGATAGCTCAGTGCAAGTGCATCCTTAGTTTTAAAATGGCCTTTTAGAATGAAAAAGCTCTTCTTTATTGTGTTTAAGAAAAAGTATTTCTATCCATACAGTCTAAAACAAATGATAGATGACATTTCACACTCACTGGGCATGTACATGTCTTGCCTGGATCCATACTTGCAGTCTACCAGTTGTGTAATGGTCATATTAGAGGGACTTGATGAATCAAAATGAAGATATGCGATAATTCAGTCAGAGAGCAATTGTGGAGAGCTCCCTATCATTTTCATTTCCCTATCAGTTTCAGTCTGTCTAAACCAGGGGTGTCCAAACTCGGTCCTGGAGGGCCGGTGTCCTGGAGAGTTTAGCTTCAACTTTAATCAAACACACCTAAACCAGCTAATCAAACTCTTACTAGATATACTAGAAATGTCCTGGCAGGTGTTTTAGAGCTAAATTCAGCAGGACACCAGTCCTCCAGGACCAAGTTTGGACACCCCTTGACTAGACTGAAACAAAATATTTAAACTAAAACAAGATATTTAGCCATTTCAAAAGCTCATTTCACATGATAAAGATGTCAGAATAGTGTGGATAACCATAAAAAGCATGCCTTTTGAAACTAAAAAGCATTAACAGTGTAAATAGCACCTCAGATCAGTGCTGCTTAGTCCAGTTATCTAAATCACACTACTTGTTGAGGGAAGAAATACATTAACTGAATGATTTTGATTTGATTGTACACAATGGAAACTATTAAGTATATGCAATTTTGTTTATGTAAACAAATGATCAGACTCAATTTAGATCACCCTTTTAATGTCAATATTGGAGTTTATGTTCTATTATCCTTTTTCCGCAATATCAAAATGAGCAAGAAAAACAGGAACAGGTAGATAAAAACTGACTAAAACAAAAAGGTTGTTAAATATCATTTCTTCATAGTCCGGATGTTACTCTTTTCCATTATAGTTAAATGACATCATGTTGCTCATTGTATGACTGAATTTCAGCAAATCACATACTTTTCATGAAGTGATGTATCCCCTTTAAGCATGCCCTCTGATCACCTAAAACAAACGAGTGCCACCACATCCCATCGGTGCGCTAGTAAATTAGTGCTACCACCGTCCCCCAAAGGTGAGTTAGTAAGTCAGTGAGTCAAAGAGGCAGAACTGCTGTGCTCACATCAAGAGTCCTAAAGGAGGGTCTCTCTCCGTGGGGACCCGGGGAACCTGCGCCCTGGCTCTGGAGGTGCCAGCAGCTCTCGACAGTTAGCTACAGGCTGGACCGCCGGGAGAGACAGGATGGACGGTCTGAGTTGGCTTTTGAGGGCTGCTGGTTCATCAGCCCTCTCTGGACTGCACGGCGTCCGGACACACACCGGGACTCTGGGCCGTGGGGCGTGATCCAGAGAGTTTGACCGCTGAACCACTGCGCTTTTAATAGAGCCGGTCAGACTGAACGTAGAGGCAGAACGAGACATCTATACTCACATGGAGACAGAGAAATTAAAGAGTGTATTAAAGGTGACATGTACATTTGACTTCTTATGTTTAAATGCTATAACTGAGTCCCCGCTACATCTACCAAAGCAGAAATAGTGAAAAAGGATGAGGCAGTAACTTTGTTTTGGTAAGCCTTTGGCCAAATCCCAATTCTATTTTTGTACCACTACCCCTTGCTCTTGGTGCTTGAAACAAAGTTTGAAAAAGGGCTTCAAAATGTACTCCTAAGAATTGGGACATCACTACAACACCTGCATCTTGTCATCGCGATATCTTGTTTCATATGAGAGTGTGACGATGGCGACTGCAGTAGCTAGTCCAGTTGCTTTATTATTTTATATTTATCTTCAGGAAATTACTGTAAGCAACAATATCACGTTATCATAATGATATAATGTGGCAATAAGCTATTGTGACACTGTGGCCATATTCATCTATGCAAACACACGAAAACAATATTAACATAATACCAGACACTGTAAAAAGCTAATTTCCAGCCATTCAACCTATCTGACAGGGTATTTGAGTGTCATCGAGTGTCAGATGTGAAAGTATGTTGTGGGACTGCTATACAGGAGCGATTATTATGGGGTAAGGGGAAGAGCTAAGGGGTAGAAATGGAATTTGTCCTTTTTCTGCAAAACATGCCATTTGGATTTCAATATTCTAGTGAAGTAGGAATAGGATCTTTTAATATATTATTACATATCTGGAATACTTGATTCGAAATGGTCAGTCATGACATTCAAAGCTATGTTATTCCTACATTACCATTGAAACTTAACCTAGGCTTATCCTGGTTTACTGAGTAAGCTTACCCATTAGTGAATATGTATACCCATATTTATGCTTGCCTATCCTGCTGCTGTTTTTAACTGATTGGTGTCATCTTGTGACTGAATATAGGTTATATTCTCCATTTAGTAATTTTTGCGTTTAATTGAAGAATTAATAAATAATTTCTGTATTTTCTCAGTTTTGTGGCAAGTAGCTGTGTAATAAGCAGGATAAAGTACATCAAGGTGGTTGTTTTCGCAGAATAAAGGCCTTAAACAACAACATGCCTGTGATAAAAAAAAAAAACATCTGCATGTACTTTATCTCTTACTTAACAAACATAAGTTGTTGTGTGATTTTTATGTTTGAAATAAATTAAATTAAATGTTACCATTGTCTCTTGAGTGTATTTACAGAGATGAGTTACAATGTCGTTAGGTTAATCCTGAAAACGCTTACAGTCAGCATTTGTAAAATAACATTTATTATGTACTGTATAGTCTGACTTTTTATGTTTTCCATGAAGATGCAAAGATTGTACCAGTAGTGTAATTTTGTATCATGACAAGCACTTCGGTTAAGAGCAGTAACATGTTAGTCAATTAGCTGAACCAACTTTGCTCTACAACAATTGCATAAATGTATCCATTAACCATTCAGAATTGTTCTGGTTCAGTCTAAAAGTGGGAACCTGTTTGTCAGTCTGCCATTTGAACATGCAAGATTGTAATCCATTACTGGTGTTTTCAGACATTTTGTCAGCAAGAGATTTGATTGTTTTTTGGTTATTTCCATAAAAATTTAAAATAAAAACATGCAATTGCACCACCTTTTTTTGAATAGAAGCTTTTAGGTGATTGATCATTCAATCAATCAATCAATGTCCCTTTAAAGTTTGCACTTAAAAGGAACATACACAAAAACAGTGCACTTTTGCTTGCATCAAAATAGGGGCAAATTTGGCAAGCTATAATAAATGATTTATGTAGTATTTTAAGCTGAAACTTCACAGACACATTCTAGGGACACCAGAGGTTTATATTACATCTTGTGAAAAGGGGCATAACATGTCACCTTCAATCTTATCTGGTAGTGTCTCTGCATTGAACGCCCTCAAAATCACTCATTTTAAAATTACCAGGGGAAGTGAAAAATTTGAGCACAATCTCGTTACGAACGCAGGGGTTTTGATTTCTAACTATTTAGCTGTGCGTGAATCACCTTAATGAAAAAGGTCAAAATGCCCCCTTTTAAAAGAGCTGAAAGATGAAGAATGAGCGACCAAGGCAACTGTACGCCTTCTGAGAGCAAAATTCAGTCCGACAGAATTGGCAAGTCATACTGTAAAGATTCAGCTGTGGAAAATGAGATTAGTATGAGCAATACGACTCTGTGAGAGACATGAATTTATGTAAATGCCTGTTTACAGCAAGTATGATGCGTCTAAATGACACAAATATGAAATTTTTAGACAATTTATGCACCAAAATTATTCTGAGCATTTCCAGAGCTGAATAGTCATTGTTCTCTGGGAGGAAAAAAAAAACTAAAACAAATAAAACCTGTTTCTGAATAACAGACAGATCATTGTGGTTTAATATATTGGATCCAAGGCTTATTCACAGTAGGAGGGAAAACTCACCACAAACATAATTTTCAGTTGAAAATGCACTTCCTGATAAACTATTCACAGATTTTTATTTTATTTCTGGCAGCCGTTTGTCACCAGTATTTAATGGTCTTGAAAAAAAAAGGCACTTTATCCTTTTTTTTAAAGAATTGAAGACATTTACAATGTAAATAAATGTTGCACAGTTTCAACAATCAACAAAAATGCTGTTTTTTGATTTGAATATTCAGCTTTGCCATTACATCAATTTTTTTTATACACTGTTTATATGATATTTTCAATAGTATCAGCTGTTATCTATATTACATTTAAAAATTAATAAAAAGGAGTGTCTACCCTTAAACACAGGAACAACAGTATTTTTGCATGTTTTCTTGTGTTTTAATGAAACATTAATTGAAAATAGCCACTCTCCTCTGAGCGTACAGAAATGTACAGATGAGAAAGCTCACAGTCATGTTGCTTGAATAGGCATTAGGGCAAAAGTATTTTTTTTTCTTTTATTTGTTCTAAGTAAATAAGCCTTGAAGCACACGGATGCACCATTTGCTGTTGTGCGTGTTTTTTTGAAACAAGTAAAAGGATAGTGTGGACAGGTCTTAAAAATGAGTGCATTATTCATGCATCATCGACTCAGATGTGCGTCTTTCATTCATAGCTAAGATCAATACATTACTGAGAAGAAAGAGACAGAGAAAGTGTGTGTGTGTGTGTGTGTGTGTGTGTGTGTGGACTCACAGCCAGTGTGGAGCTGTTGGACATTCGGCTCATGCGATCAGCATCTGGGCAAGGACTCCTCTCATCTGGGGTACCATTGGCCATAAAAGCCCTCTGAAGCACACGCTTGGGGGTTTTAGTGAAAGAAAAGGCTCGTGTGACCTAAATCGCAAAGCAGAACTTAATTTTACCAAGTGCACCATATTCCTGGATCAACCTCTTCGTTGGTCCTGAAACAACATTCCAATAAATGAATCAGATTTGAGGGACAATTAATGTTAAGTTAAAGGTTACAATCAGTGTAAGATGTTTCAACATCATTGCAATTCTCATATGATACCATGAGATTATAACTTATGTTTAGGGTTGGGTTTAGGGACAGAGACTAAGGTTGGACAAAATTTTTGGACAAAAATAATGTTCCAGGATCAACAATATATGGCAAATGTGAAATTGTATTCACATTGAAATGTATAAACTGGACAAAAAAAATAAATTAAAATACTGTGTATATACTGTAAAAATCGAGCGTTGTGATCTTTTGTTTTTCTGCAATGTACACTGCAACAAATACAATTTCACATGATGGCTTGAATAGCCCTATTAGAAAAGAATTCATTACTTCAGATTAAATGGGATAATTCTGTAGGGGAGTGAATCACGCATAAAAAATAATAAACAAGTTATAAGAACAGATAAATACAATAGAGCAAAGAAAAAATAAACGGTGCATTGTTTTTGAGTCTAACAGTATTAAGGTTGAAGAAACAAAACTACATTCTTTTTATTGTATGAATAATCCAATCAAACAGTAACAGTAAAATGTTTTGTGCCTGTATATTTTTAAGGCCGTACTCACACTATGTACAGTTGCCTTGAACCGAGCATGCTTGTCCCCCCTCCCGTCTCCCCCGACGGCCCGCACTCACATTACATTTGGGCCTGAGCACGCTTACGTCATCGATGATGTGCTGTTCATTAAGCGCTCTCACTCAGCACAGTGGACATTTCTTTAGTTATATTGTTTTAGTCGTTTGGGATGCAGTGACACGCAGTCAAATCCTTTGTCGAACAGATCAGTCACTTTTTGACGCTCATAAACAATCATAAAATCCTCGTGCTGCAGAAATTAGGCGGTTTGCTAAAGGTGCAGCTGTCGTGCAGTGAGGGGTTTGCGTCTTTAGTTATCTACGATAGTCTGTGTTCTTTAAACAGTAAGAATGATTAATAAATCCATCTTTAACAAGTCTCGTCTTCAGTTCCGGGCTCAGGCGCGCTTTGCACACCTCATCCAACCGGGCTAGGGCCGGCCAACTGAACCATGCCTGAGCCCGATTCAGAGCACTCACACTTCTAAAACGATACGGGAAACGGGCCTGGGCACAGTTCGGATAGCATAGTGTGAGTACGCCCTAACTCTCATCTGAGGCCTTCAAAAACACATGCAGATAACAAATTTTCACTCATTATGGATGTTACGTTCCTATGTTGTTTAGGGATCATGATTTTCTCTCTCTCTCTCTCTCTCTCTCTCTTTCATTTCTACAGTTGGTTCCTATTGACTCACGCTGCCCAGCTGTTTGCCGTGTTCCCCTTGACGTCATCCTACAGTCTCCAATCCAGCCGCAGCCACGTGGCATAGTGGTGACAGGACACTACTCGTGAGGTTGGGACAGTTTGAATTTCTGTATTGTATTGTGTGTCAGTGAATCATTTCAATCTGTTCAGTCAGTGTGACATTTTGGTATATGTCCGCTTTTGTTGTCTATTCTCCATTTGTCCACAGTCAGCTCATCTGAGGTTGGAGAGTGGGACAGATAAGAATGTTCCGCGACATCCATTGTGCACTTGTAGGCTTTGAATATCAATTTTGTTAGACACACTAGGTTAGGGGCAAGCTCCACCCAATGAACATTTGGTTTTCTGTTATCATAATGTAGCAGGGTATATGCAGGAATCCTGAAGGTAATTTCAATACCTTTTTAAGACTTTTTAAAGACCATCTCATAATATTTTAAGACCTCATCACCACTTAAAGTCCTTTAACTTAATAAACAGTTATTAATAAACAGTTGTAGGTAAATTAATGGAGCATAACCACGCAACAGAATTCAAGCTCGAAAGAAACAAAGCTTAAAATAATAAATTACGCGATTGTTTTCAGCAACAGGTTTCAGCCACTGTTTAAACTTGTCTTTCTCCAAACAGGAGTATGCAAACTTACATTTCCCCATTTTGCAGTCTCTATAGCTTCACTACATGTGGAGAGCATCACTTCCTTCGCACCTTCCTGCGTTTGTCACAAATTACATAACATAACCCAGATGGAGGAGCTGGGATTGAGCACGCCGTTGTTAATATTATAAGGAAAATAAATATATTTATGCTTTTTTGGAGTCAGACACTTTGGACAATGCTTGAACAAAACTTAAGACGTCGTAAAAATGCGATTAAGATTTTTAAAATACATTTTAAGGGCCTTAATTTTCTCATAATTGATTTATCAACTTTTAATACTTTAAGACCCTGCGGACACCCTGTGAAGGTAAGGTAATGTGTCAGCAATTTTCTTTTCAATAATTCATCTATTTTTCTTTTTGGATAGTTAGAGTAGACACTTTATTTATTTTATTATTTCAATCGTTATCATTTCAATATTATTTATTTCAATCGTTTGGACACCGCCCACGTCTCATCTCTCCAACTCTCCCATCTACCATTTTAACATTTTGTATCCCGTTTGTTGTCTTGGTGTTATTTCAATTTATTTTTGTAAATATTTATGTATTTTATTGCATTTAGTTATTTGTGGTATTTTGTCGCTCACCCGTTGATATTGTATGTTTACTTTAGGCATGGAGCTGCTTTCAAGGTATACTGCGGTTTGGAAAAGTCAAGGTTTTTTAAACCACCAAAATTTTTTGTTATACCGTTCCTACAGTATATGTGATTTAATTTTTTTTCACTTTTTTTGTTTTTTGGGACAACAGTATATCCAGCTGAAAAGATACCCAAAGATGCCATTTTATATTGTAAATAAATCTGTGTTTTTGAAACTAATGAAGACAGCAGATCTTCTAATGAAGATCTTCATTTTAATTATTTAGCCTGACACGGTTACAAAATATGTAAATGTTTCTGAAAATAAACTACATTGGCTGTGTCCGAAATTACCTTCTACTCAGTAGGTACTGCATTTGAATATGAATTTCCTACTTGACCGATAGAAAAGTATGTTATATACAGTATGTGAGTAGTATGAATAGAGCTCGGGAATACTATGGATGCCATTTTGTCATCATGACATACCCGCTTCACTCCCATTCATGAATTCTCTCGCGATGCATTATGGGATAGCATAGCATCCATCGGATGCTTACTTTGGATCTCACTGGAAGTTTGAATTTCATGAATTCAGACAAATTACTCGGCTCGCATACTGTTTTTAGCATACTACATAGTATGGAAGTATGTGATTTCGGATGCAGCCATTGTGTTAAAAAGCTGAGTAAAAGTTGTTTCTTACCGAGACATTTATAAAGAATATATTTTAGAGCAGTAATCACAATACTGTGAAATCGTGATATTTTTATCCAAGGTTATCATGCCGTTACAATCTTATACCGTCCTTAGCCTAGTTTGCTTATGTGTTTCAGCCAAAATTAATGTCACTCTCCTCCCCCTTGACTGACCATCTTTAAGATTGTAAAAATGGTTAAACTTAAAAATCCCATGTGTTCTGAACTGTGACTCCTGCAATGTGACTATTGCAGATGTGCAAATTGTGAAATTGATGCTGAAATCGTATATTGTACAGTCCTAAAATTATAATGTTTTCTTTTTCAAAATGATACAGCTATAGTGTCAAATCTCAAAACAGGATTGGAGTTTCTTTATGATGTCTTCCTCAAGAAAGCGTCATGAACGTTGACAAATTTGCATTCATATCATGCAGTCATTTTCAATAGTCCCAGGTTCCTCTCCCTACCTTCTTTGACGTCTTTTTGATGGCTCTGGATGCTCGGCTGAGTGTGCTGTCCATGTCCTTAGTGCTCACTTGGACCGAGTCAGGATCGGTGCTCTGAATGAGATCTTCCTGTTTGAGACATGCAAAAAATAAATCAGAACACAGCAATACTGCTGGCCTGTCAAAGAGTGCAAAGAGAAGTGTCACTGTTCAGCTTCCCAAACAGCATGTTGATATTCAGAGGAGCAGAGAGTGAATGTGACTGCATTTCACATGTGGTTAGATCGCCACCTCATGGCCAGTAAGAGAACTGCAGGCAAGGCCAAAAACGCAATTAGCCGCAGGGTTTGGTCTGGTTGTTTAATTATAAAGGGAAAAAAATGCATGCATCTGTCTGCCCGCGCCAATTACATGTGCCGTTTTGAAAGGCCTGGGCGGGACCTGCAGTTCTGCAGCATGAAGATAAAGACGTCTATGTCTGAAGTGTAAAGTTCAAGTACAATTGCACTCTTAATTACATTAATCTGCCTCCCAGTTTAACCACACAGGAGCATCTAATAGGATTAGCCAACACCAAAAGGCCCACACAAACCTCCTAATTTATAGCTACAATAAAAGGAAAGCAGAGCTAATAAAATAAATAATTGAGTTGTGTTCAAGACCTGAGGGGGATGATCTGAGGAGGAAGTAGCCACGTGCGCGTGTGTATGTGTGTGCTCACCGCATCAGCTCGACAGATCGTATTTGCCACCTGACGGCAGAGAGTTTTGAGCCAGGTGGTTTTGAGGGTGTCTTCAGCCGTCAACTGGAAACTGAATAGCAAGTTCTCTTGTTCTGTAGGAGGACGCACCACCAGGGCGAAGGCGTTCTGACACTCTAAGAAAGAGATAAACAAAAAAAATAAAAAGAGGCAGAGCATGTCACTTGGGATTAAGCCTAGAGGATACCATGATCTATATTAAGCCTTGAAAAAAATGAGCTGACTGGTCAATTTGCTGGCCATTATAGTGAAATAAAGAGACCATTCTGCTTCCAATCAAGTTCGATTTTGGATCTTGAGTTGGCTGTATAATGTAGAGCCTTTATTAAAGCAATAAAAATTGCTATAACTACCTGATTATAACCAAAGCAAAACAACCGTTTCCATCAAAACCTCACCTGAAGAGGTGAAAAAAAAAAAAACTCTAAACAAACTAAAGGAAAAAAAATGGTATCATAAGCAAATATGTGTATGTTAATTAGTATGTTAATTAGTTATTAATAAAGTCAACCTAAAGCCACATTGGCAATAACTTTAAAAGTCTAATGAAACTAAAATAGTGTGATTTGATTCATCAAATTTTGACAAATCAAAAGCTCTCTAGTATCTAACATGCCCCACCCTATTCAAGACACTTCTTATTCGCTTTTCATTTGATGCACTTGAGCTCAACCCCTCCCGCTGGCATGACTGTGATAAAAACAAGCTGCAACATACCGCTCTCACTCGTCAAGCTAATACGGAAGTAAATAAAACTGCAATTAATCGAAATTCCGCTAGGCCTGGCTCTGAAATAGAGCACATTTCTATTGACCCCGATGTTAAAATAGCCAACTTTACAGCAGAAAAAAGGTGTTTACAGCCTGGTACAAAAATTATTTTGGTGTATACAGCAAATATTACACGTCATGACAACTGTGAGGGGGTGAATTTTTTTTATAGTTCATACATTTCGTTTACATCAAGTTATATTAAGCCTGCATAATTAAGGGCATGGCCACTTGAGTGACAGCTAGGTCTCGCTGGTCGCCATCATGTCATTCTGGCTGATTAGCCACTAAATTCGGCACATACATCGTATATTTGCTCTGTTTTATGTGGCTTTGCACAGTCAAGTGTATTTTGGAATGATTTCCTACAATTGTCAGATAATATGGCATGCTGTGTGCACTTTATTGTGCTCACAAACCATTCAAGAGGCCTTCATTTCCCAGATGAGTGAAATTTGTATATACTCACATACCATATCTATAAATGTATTTGTTTTAATAAAGATAATTTATCTTTATAATTTTCTTTAGTAATTGAAAGCACTCCAAAATCTGACAGATTGATCAGCTGTAGGCAATAGAATCTGAAAAGTTTTCATAGTGTTATCCCTGGATTTTATAAATAGCCTTGCATTTAATAACACAGACTAAATTTGAAGTATTTGGACGTAATTTGTGTTTTCCTCCTGTAGAAAAACATCATAAGAACAATGCTTAGTGGCTCAATGTATTACAACAGTTTTTTTTTTACTTTATTTATATACAACCAAGCACATGTGATCAGAACACAAACGAGTCTCAGGTAATGAAGTATTAAGCGTTTCTCTCAAAGAAAACCCATCTAAGAAAAGTTCTAGCAGGCATCAGTAGCTCCGCCTCATTGCCCTTTTTTTGGTTACCCCTGGTCGGCGTGATGGCAACGGTTGACTATGCCCGCTTGTAGCTTCATTTAGAATTTTTTTTATAAAGTTCCCAGGTTCTGCAGGTTGCAATGTCCCGAATTTTGATTGCCAATCTTAAGCCAATTGTAATGTTTTGTTTTGATTTGGAATTTCCCCAACCAAATCGCAGAGCCCAGGGGACTAGAGTGAGTGCTCCGACTTGCCCCCCCCCACGTCAAGGATACTAAGTCCATATTTTTAGTCTATGGATAAAACATACTATTGGCTGTTTTTTTTTTTTATAGGGATGAGCTACTTTATGTCCCACTCTCTCTTCATTTTTCAGTCAAACAAACAAATTTGAAGGGACTTTTAATGTCTATAACGTCCTCTTTCAAAGAAAAATAATATTCATTGGGAAACAATGCAGGAAAGGGATTCATTTACAGAGATATGATTGAATCATAACAAGTGGACCCTTGGGAAATTAGTTCATTTGCAGCATGAAATGGGCTCCAGTACTCAGAGCTTCTTTTGTAGTCGCACAGATCTGAATCTCAGTCAAATTTCCAGGCTTCAGAATCTGATCTTCATCAACAATGTGTTAAGGCCCGTGGACACGAGACGTTTTTTGCTTGCAATTTCCGTCGACGTTTAACACCTCGTGACTAAATAAAGGGCGTCAATGTGATCGTGCACACCAACACGCAAAACGGCAGGCGCAAAAGCATCATTTTTAAAAAAACGCCACATGCTCGTTTTTTTGTTTTGTTTTGACACGCCGCGTCAAAACCTTCTCCACCAATTAGATTGGCACTTTTGTTCATGTGCACGGAGCTGCTGAAGTTAGAGTAAACAGCATTTAGAGGCGCTCAAGCGCAACACTGTCAATGCGAGCGCACATTGAAGAAGATGCCCAGAGGCGTGATGAATGTGGAGCTGCTTATTGCACTGGTGAACAATAATCATTTCTTCATCGCTAGAGCTGAAGCTGCTACTTGAACCATCCATAACAACAAGCGTGTCAACTTTGTCTTCTTTCTCTGTGTTACAAGCAGGTGTCAGGAGCTTAAAGTTGTGTAGCGCCATCTAATGTCAAGGAGTGATTTTGCATACTTTTCTGCTCGACGCCTGTGAAAATCGTTTGGGTTTGAATCTGGAAAAACGTCTTGGAAAACGCTGACAATAAAAGCAAACGAAAAGTGTCCTGGTGTGTACGAGCCTTTAAAGTTTGATTTTGGAGCCTTACTATGCCTTTAGCGCATGGAAATGCAGTAAAGTAGGGCTGTGTGGTATATTCACTATTCACAATAAATTCTCAATGATTCTACAGGCTCTATAAAATAACGCTGTGAATATCGCAAGATTTTATGTTATGAGTTTTATGACCCACTCGATTTCCTAAATACAACAGTATCAGATTAGTTTTTAAGATCCTTCCATTCCCTTGTTTTGCATGAAAAGATTAATACAGCTTGCAAGTTCGGTTTTGAATAATCTAATTAAAATGTTTGTTTAATAAAAATGTACAATTTTCATTGATTAAAATGTTTGGTATGAGGTTACAATAAGGTCCGATTTACGACTATTGTTAAATGCATTAGCTAATATGAAGTAATATATTTTTAAAGAATGTATTAATTGGTTTGAGATCTACACTATGTAAGCTTTATTGCTGAATTGGTTCAATTACAATAAATGGTTCACCCCGTTTTATGCATTAAAATCCAAACTACAACCCCTTAACCCAGTATTCCTCCGAATGCAACAAAAATAATACTGTGTTGAAAGGACTAAATCGGTTTCATAACTGACAACTTCTCTCTCTGGGTCACTGACAGTGCAAATGCAAATGAGAATTTTCCGCTCCGAACACACTTCTCAAAGATTTAACAGGATTATCTGAAAAGCTGTCATCATCAAACACAGACATAAGATTGTATAGGTGATTAACTGTGCAGCTCAACTATCATTAATAAAAAATACAATTGTTAATTGCTCATGTTAGCTAACCGCACATTACCTAATATGTCCATTCCTTTGAATACTTTAAAAAAATAAGTGTGAAAAAGTATTATTTTAAAAAGCATATGTTAAGAATTATCATTGTTAGCTATTTTAACTAATAAAAAAATAACTAATGCTAATTAAATGCTAATGCATGAAATGAAACCTTACCGTTAAGTGTTACCATATATTTAGTTTAAACTATCTAGAAGGTAAATACTATTATTAATTACTATATTGCAATGTTTACTTAAAACTAAATAAGATTTAAGTGTCCTTTTAAGACCTTTTTTAGACTTGTTAACATGTTTTTAAGTATATCGGCCAGCTCTACAGTGTAGTGACACACTTTACACATATCCAGACTTAACCTCTCTCTCCGGGGTGCTAATTCAGAACACAGAAAACTCTCATATGCACGAGTGCACTTGGTGAGATGCAGAACACTTTGGAGGTTTCCTCACCCTCTGTGTCCTGGATGTCAAGGACTCTTCTGATCTGGGACAGGGGCATTAGGGTGATGTGTTTGAGCTGGGCAGGTGGTCGCGTCTGACCCAACGGACTCCGAAAATTGGTTATCACCTTGTTCCTCTTCCTGGCGATCTGAATGTGAAGACAAACAAACAGACATCTAAATTAGGGCTGTCGATTTAACATGCTAAAAAATGTGTTGGGTATGAGAAAAAATAAATAAAATTAACACATTCACATTTTTTAATACAAGACATACATTTCTAAGTTGATTAGTGATCAACATGATGCAGAACAACTTGCCGCACATTGGAGATTATAGAGCATTGTTTTATTTCTCTAAAATTCAAGATAAACTGGCTAAACAACAGTTTGACTTTAATATTTGCATCATAAAGATAAGCAATATAACATAAGCAAAATTTTAATTTACGTTTGTTTTGTCTTGAATAACTCAAGTGGAAATGCGATATACATTTTTTAGAGAAAAATAATCATATTCTGAGACTGTTTATGCCTGTTTTTCTTCGTTCAGTTTTACCAACAAAAAAAGTACTTTTTGATCCACAGAAGACGTGCATTCCCAATTAGTTTTTTCCTGATTGACCACATTAGGCATTAACCACCTCCTAGTGGTAATATGGATCCCATATTTAATAACTTAGTAAGCAATATGATTTCATATTTTTATATTAATTTTAAATAAAATGACATCCATACAGTACATGCATAGACACGCACACATGCGACAGCCTAAAATAAAATAAATTGATTTCCGTTTTTCTTGTTTGAAACATTTTTTTTTGCAGAACCTATATATTTTTAATGTTCTAAACTGTTTTCAAGCTGCAATAAATGGTCTGTAACCATACTTGGATACAACTTTGGAAAAAAAATAAGGGGAAAGCATGGCTATTGCAGTTTTTGCTGGTTTTAAAGTACAAATGAAATCAAAACTAACCTTATGATTTTGTTAGCTCACATTGCTAGTTTTGTGGTATTAATATTTTAATCTGTATTAATCAACCAGTGCATGTCATTAGGAATAACAAAATTCTCAAAATTCTTCAATCTTTAATAGAAATCTGAAAATGCACTTCCTGTTTTGTTTTGTTTTTTCAGTTAAATTGTCAGATTATGCATGTCTTAGATATTGGGCGTGGCTTACATACTTAACCACACCCCTCCAAAAATGGCAAAGAGCAGGTGTCTGTTAGTTTGTTTTAACTCTAAAACCCTTTTCCAGATCTTTCTGAATGAAATGCCTACTTTACTACATCGAATCAGCTTGCAGTAGAAAAAAAGAAAACATGCCATGACCACTGTTTCATCATTTAATATTTCATGTCTCCAGGAACTGCGTCACAATACAGAAGAAAAAAAGAAAAAAGAAGAAAAAAAAAAAAAGGTTGCAGCTTCATATGAATTTTAAAATACTCACTGGTGACTTTATTAGGTACACCCGTCCAGCTGCTTGTTAACGCAAATTTATAATCAGCCAATCACATGGCAGCAACTCAATGCATTTAGGCATGTACACATGGTCAAGATGATCTGCTGCAGTTTAAACAGAGCATCAGAATGAGGAAGAAAGGTTATTTAAGTGACTTTGAACGTGGCATGGTTGTTGGGGCCAGACGGGCTGGTTTGAGAGAATGGTCCAAAAAAGAAACAAATATTAAGTGAGTGGCAGTTCTGTGGGCGTATGCAGAAGTTTGAACGCACCTCGAGGCGGATGGGCTACAGCAGCAGAAGACCACACCAGGTGCCACTCCTGTCAGCTAAGAACAGGAAACTGAGGCTATAATTCGCACAGGCTCACCAAAACCTGCTGCAACATTCGGATGGTAGGGTCAGAATTTGGCATCAACAACATGAAAGCATGGATACATTGCCTTGCATCAACGGTCCAGGCTGGTGGTGGTGGTGGTGTAATGTTGTGCAGGATATTTTCTTGGCTCACTTTGAGCCCATTAGTACCAATTGAGCATCGTATCAATGCCACAGCCTGCCTGAGTATTGTTGCTGACCATGTCCATCCCATTAGGACCACAGTGTACCCATTATCTGATGGCTACTTCCAGCAGGATAACACACCATGTCAAAGCGTGAATCATCTCAGACTGGTTTCTTGAACATGACAATGAGTTCACTGTACTCAAATGGCCTCCACAGTCACAAGACCTCAATCCAATAAAGCACCTTTGGGATGTGGAGGAAAGGGAGATTTGCATCTCTGAGGAATATTTCCAGTATCGTGTGGAATCAGTTCCATGAAGGATAACCGCAGTTCTGAAGGCAAAATCGGGTTCAACCCAGTACAAGTAAGGTATACTTAATAAAGTGGCCAGTGAGCGTATATGTAGAATCAAAATATTTCTTTCTATATCTATTTTTTTTTTTTAAATTGATGCTTTTGAATTCAACTTTGATGTGGGTAATTTCTTATTAATAATGCAATTAAATTAGATTAATCACTACATGTATTTAGATTGGACTTGATTGACAGACCTACTTTTAATACAAGCAGCTTTCTTCATAACACAGGAATGTAAAATATTCTTTTGCGCACTCAGACGGAACAGTTGGGACTGCTTCGGGTGCATTAGAGAAGGCGAAATGTGTAATGCAGATTGAGGTGACAGATATGCATACAGAGGACTTCCTAAAATGAATAATTGATCACTCAGAGTCTTCCCTTCTCCCTGGTCTCATTACCAAGCCAGAGGTAGAATTGGGTGAAGAGGACCAGAGCCGTGTACCAGTGCACGCGAGTAAACCCCTCAACAGTGCTTAATCGCATCCCCTCACTAATTGGGGAAACAGGCCAGAAAGTCGAGTCAGCAAGCGCAGATTGCACATGCATAAATTATTCCCTTTTTTTTCCTCAATGGTTGCGCTCACCCGTGAACTGAACAAACAATTGTTGAGGTTGCTGAAATTGTGCAGAAGGAAAAAAGAGAGAGAATATAAGGAAGCCCTGATGGAGGTTAAACTAAGGAGAGGGAGAACAATAAGAGCCAAGATATTCAAGAAATAATACATTATATAATAAAAGAGATCTAGTTTAAATGCAAAGAATTTTTTTTAAAGATAACTCTGAAAAGGCATTTCCTGACACTTTGAAATTATGCAAAGTACATTTATTTTTGGCCTTTTAACCTTTATTATGATAGGACAGTAGATATTGACAGGAAGTGAAGTTGGAGAGGGGGGATGGAAAAGATCCATGAGTCTTGACTCAAATTTGAGATGTTGTAATGCAGTCAGGCATTACATTTACACTAAAACGTTTTAGTTTTAAAACGCATACGTTTTGCTACAGTTAGCCGTTAGTCCACACTACCCAGGGGGTTTGAGTAAAAAAGAAACGTTTAGGAAATGCAGAAGAGGCCTATTTGGTTTTCAAATGCTGCTGCTCCGTGTCAGTGTGGACGGGGGGAAAACGGAGACATCTGAAAGTGGGTGAGTGGCTGCTGACATTCACCAATCTGATTGGAGCTTTTTCCTCAATATTAAGTGCACAAAGTTTAGCCTTGCACCCTTTCCTTAAGTTCAGAGTTCGCAAGTTTGATATGGAAACTCCAGAGGACACGTCGGATAAATCTTCAAAGAGAAAAAGTAGGCGAATGTCTGCAACCATGCCTCTGTTTTCAAACGGGACCAGTCATGTGTGTTTTCCGGAGTATACATAAATAACAAAAGTCATCCAAACATGTCGTTCCACACTATCTAAAGGCCCGTTTACACTAATACATTTTAGTTTTAAAACAGTGTTTTAGAATGAAAATGATCCACATCCACACTGATCTACTGGTCCATACTATACCGCACGAAAAATCCAAGGTAGTGTGGATGGAGAGTGTAACCATAGCAAAACATGCATTTTAAAACTTAGACTATACAACTTAAAGGCCTTAGACTATACATGTCGGCACACTGACCACTAAGCTACTGGCACTGACAAAATAGATTACTTTTAAAAATAAAGTTACCTTTTTTTAACAAATATAAAAAGCATTGAACTATGAAAGCTTTTTTGTTTGTTTATGAGTCAAACTCATTTTCATTTAGGGCCACTTCAGCATTATGGGAGCCTGTAAAGGGGCAGTTATAACTGTAACACATCATAAAAGCAATTTTTTTAATGCTAAAACAAGATTTTTTTGTCCTAACTATCTGCGACATCAATATGCAAAACTACTATTTTAGAAGTTTCTATTTCCGTGACGTTGCAGCAAAACAACAGCATAAACTAATATGACAACTATCACCCCTAAGCACATATTATGTGCTTTATTCAGTGTTAAATGCTACCAATGTGAGTTTGAACACCATTTTACATGACATTTGTTGCTGTAATACTGAAAGCAGCCGATACACTTCAGGTTTTGAAATAAAATGACTAGCAAACAGTTTGAAAATGAAAATCAGAACTGTGACTCAATGCAAACCAACAACATAAGTCACTCAGCACTGTAATTTTAATAATGTTGAATAGGTTAAAATTTGTATTAAATTTATAACACAGAGTTACATCTCGCTGACCTTTAACTAAATAGCTGGTATTTAAACATTTCTGTTGTGTAGGGTCACATTTAGCAAATTTCTTGTCACATCTTGCATAGTTAGGACACGGTGTGCGACAATATAACATGTAAAATTCCTTAACATATTGTTGAATAATTCTCTTCATTTCATCATAACATATTAAAGTATGAATAAATACATGTATTTTGATAAATGTAAAATATGGGTATAAATACTTATCTGGGTTATTTTAACATATCTTTTTATTAGGTAAAGAAACCCAAATTATTTCAAAAGTAAATGACGAAAGAAAATATCAGACAAAAGTCATTACCTTTCTACAAATCTTGTCACATTTTAGAAAAGCAGAACTATGGAACAACTAATTTTGAGCTGGGTCACAAATACAAACATGCATTATGTAGTTTATATATATATATATACACAAAATAAAGCAGCATTGATTGTTACTATAATGCTGAGTTCAAACTCGAATTGAATACCTTGAACTTGCACAGAAGACGTGATTGAAGCAAATTCTGTGCATTGGAATCACATTTTTTGCATAGACTATTTCTAATCTAATCACACGAATACTTAAATTTGCATTTGATGTGCTTAACATGCTCTCGCAGGTCACATAAAATGTTATGGTGAGCCGGATTTGGCCCGTTTATGTGGTTTTTACTATTTGTTTTATTACATATTGAGGAGTATTGTACTGTGTAAATAATTTCTAATAATCAAAAAGCATTTTAATTCACAAGCTCATCCCAGAAGAGGTGCTTTTAAAGTCATTGTCAAAATTATCTATTGTATTATTTAGCAGTTTTTTTTTGGCTTTATTGTGATAGGACACTAGTTAGGCAGGAAGCGATGATGGAGAAAGAGAGGAAGGGCAGGATGGGGAAAGGTTTGCAGGCCAGGATTTGAACTCGCCTAAAGCACAGTTGAACAGGCGCACTGACCACAAGAATATATCAAAACAGACAAAATAGACTTTACATTTCATATAAACAAATGGAAAGATCCAGATACACGTGTAATAATACATGTCACCTAACTGGTCGATGTATCAACAAGAAGTGCAGTCAAACTGGTACTTAACATTTACTTAAAATCAATTTACTTATTCATTCAAATGCAATGCGAGTGTAATAATAACAAAGCCATAAATAAAATCCAGCTAGTACTTTGCCATCATATGGCTTTCAATAAAAAGATCAGATATCAAGATTAATGCATTTGATTTGTATAATGAAGTTAAATTTATTATCTTAGTATTTAAGATAATAAAATTATACAATAATTACATTTATTGTTTAATTTATATCCATTTTGCAAAGCAGAAAACTAAACTTTACCTCCAAACAGTCGTTGAACAGGAAAAGTGTGACATGTTCTCCCCGATCGCAGGGTTTGTCTCCCAGAGCGATGGTCTCCACCCTGTGAACCAGACTTCGGTGTGACGACAACAGGTTGGCCTATAGATGGAAAAAAATATAAATAAATCAAAATACATTAGCTGCCACGTCGCAAGACATTTACAAACTTTCCAGTAAATCAATTAATTATAAGTGAGGACTGTGCTGAATTTTGCTCAATTGATCCTAGCGCTTGATGAACATGCTGCATTTGCTGTCTCACTGTTGTCCCTGGATCAGACTTATGCTGCTTCAGTTCCCATGAGCTACAAAAGCCAAACTGATCCAGGAAAAGCACCCCCAATCTGAGGGTGATCATTGGTTTGGCAGCCCTGGTCTCTGGACGCAGCTGTTCTGGGGCGAGTCTGACAGGACACAACATGAGCTGACTCACTCTGATCCATTTAGCGGTAAGAGGAAGTTTCTGAGAAGCACGGCTGTATCTCCCAGCATGGAGAAGAGAGGAACAGCAGCCAACAATAAAGCATGATACTTTACAATTTACTGTCAAAAGAATGGTTCTCTCTAAAACACCAGCTGGCCATTGAAAATGGGTATGACTTCCTTTCTTCAGCTAGAGAGAAATAAAAGGTTTTGATGAAAAACATAAGATTTTTTCTCCATTTATGCAAGTGAACAAGTATTTTCGATGATTGTAAAGTATTTTCGATGGTTTAAAATATTTAGGCAGTAGCAAAGCAATCCACATAAGCCAAGACAATCAGTAATTTTCAGTGAGTAAAATTTTAAGTTATTTCTTACAGACATTCGCTTTCAGACAGTTTTAAAGGAATAAGATCAATTTACTGCTGCAATCACTAGTCCAACTCAGGACAGCAAGCGTGTATACAGTAAACAACAGAGACTGATCAATGTATAAGCTTTTCTGATTAATCTCCACCACTAGTTGATTCCTGGAGCTATCTGCAAACTATTCCGGACAATTTGTATGAGTTATAATCTAATTATAACTAATTAAATCTTGATTTCTCTTTTTTTTTTTTTGCCAAAAAGCCTGATAGACTAACTGCTGTGCAATGAAATATAGCGTTACTAACAGATGAGCAAAAACGCATGGACAGTGCTTCTACATAATTCATACACAGAAACAACAGCCAAAAAGACGACATTGATGGATTTGTGCCAAATATTAGCATTACTGACCCATAACAATGTACAGTACCTATAATTGTCAGTATGTTTGTGCGCTTTTTATATCGTTTCTGTTTTAATTAGCAGTTAAGTGGGAAAAAAATAAACATATTGAAATGCAAATCAAGGTATATCAAGCGTTAATCAAGCAATAATTGGGTGGGGGGGGGTCAGACAACTTGACCAATCAGATATTATTAATAGCAGAATTCAGGTACAGTTTGGAGGTGCACCGTTATTTCAAACTAAATTAATATAATCCAAACAAAGCAAGCTCTGACAACAAAAGGTGCCAGCCATTAAAGCATCCAGGATAAAAACAAACACTAAAGCCCCACACAACATACAGCCCTTTACAATGTAAAACAACTACTCAACTTTTAGAGAGCACTTAATCTTCACACATGTGAACAGTTGTTTTTGCAGCCAACATCATATGCGCGTTCTTCCAAACATGCAAATGCCCTGTGGGACACTGTGACCTAAACAGTTTAATAAAAAACAAATATTTGCGCAGCTGGACCAATGTAAGCAATTGCAGATAGATTTGTTTTTCTCTAGAAAATGATTGTTTTGCTCGAGAAGCCCTTATTTATCAGCCGTATTACTTCTCTGCTGCCTAAATATGGATTTTGGACACTCAAAAATGACTTGTGCACTTACATTGGATGAAGAAAATAACTGAATATTCTTGTTTAAAAACCTTAATTTCTCTTTTTCTGAAAAACAAAAACATTTTGGACGTCCGGAGCAAAGTAAATAATTAGACAACTGCCATTTTGAGTGAATTATTCCTTTTACAGAGAATTTTCAGGAATAAGAGAGTGAAATTCAATACCGTTTGCAAAAACCAAATTACCTTTCCATACATGTTAAAACCTTATAAACCCTTTTCAACCAGAGATACTGGGGAGATTAACTTATTATTACAGTATATTTACTAAGTATTAATGTATGAAACTAATCCAAAACTAAAACATTATGCATATACTGAATACAAATCTATTAAATCTAGCTAATTCAGCAGGTTAGCTCCTACAGTAAACAATCATGCAGCATGATGTCAAATTAGTAGGATTTTATTGATTTCATAAACAGCACAGCATTCTGATATTCGCAGTTATAATTCAGACAAACTGTAGCATACAACCATACACTGATAATTAAATATTACATAAAATTGAATGCCTTGCAAAATAGCATTTAAGACTTTAATACTTTTTAATTGCCTTACATTTTTCTACATTGATTTATCAACTTTTAATACTTTAAGACCCGGTGGACAACCTGTTTTAAAATAAACATATGTAGCAGTTAATGCAACTCTTGAAGTTCACGATTAATGTTATTCAAGTTTTCTAGCATGATAAACAGTCAATTTAATCTTACATAACCATTTCCCATTGTTTCTGACATTTATTAACACACCGTTTCCGCTACTGCGCTTTCAGAATAAGAAATCGACCACACAATTTACGCAACCACTTGCACAACTATATATATAAGTGACCTCTATTGCAAAACTGTTGAATAATAAACAGTTGTTGGGATGTAAATGGGCAGTGATGTGTTATTGTGCTTCTGGCTCTGACCTCAACACTGTGATGATTTCTGAATGACCTGCTTTTATAACTTCGCTTTCATGGTCTGGATGGGCTGGCGGGTAAGATTTGCTTGGTGAATGTTGGAGTGTGCTTACATCATACTCTTATTTCAAAAGAGCGGGAAAAATCCCGTTGGTCATAATATGGTCAGTTTAGTTCTGTTGGTTGAAGGGGTGTGGAAATGATTTGAGTTATTTGAAAGGTGTAACGGCCACTGAAATAACATCTTTCATTGCGATCTGTCGACTCAAAGCTTCAAAAGACTTGGAATATAGCACTACTTGTATGAAGTCAAGCAAATGACAGCACTGTGGGAAAGAGATTCCTTTAAACTCAAAAGATGTGTGTAAATGTAGAAAACTTCCAGAGAAGTAAAAACAAAATTACTCACAGGACAGCCGTCCACCTCATAAACAACATCAAAGATCTGCTTCTGTCCTTCTGTTTTCCTTTTATCCTCATTTATGTGGCTGTGAATTTGAAAGAGAGAAAGAAAAATACAGCTCTTTAGCTAAAAGCCACTGTTTTAGTCAATGATTTAGGCCCTTCAACATGTTCTGGTTGCTGAAATTAGTTCTTGGCGCAACATTAGTTTGTTTCAAGGACTGCTTTTTTATACAAGGACAATAAGGACTCACGTCATCACTTCCTTGAGAGACTCAATGGCCTTTTCAAGTGTCACTTTATCTGGGTTGTCATCTGATGTGTGTTTTTTTATATCTGCAAAAAGCAAAAATACATTCAAAAGCTTGTTTACTTTTATAAGCATACATTGGCTAACACTACATTTATTATTATTTTTTTAATTATGAAAAAACTAGGACAGGATGCGCTATATTAAATTACTTTACAAACTGAATCGATTGTAAACTCTGTTTAGACCCTATGGATTCAGCTCAGCTTACTGAATAGGAACAGCTGTTTGTGTGTCTATCCATTGCATCATGCCATAGCCATATTATATGGGTTACCATTTAGCAGGAGGGCAACGCTTGGCAGTCTCTGCACGGGACGAATCAAAAGCTCAACGAGAGTCTGACGGCCACACTCTGGTTTAGACTGATTAATCTGAATAACAAAATGAGACAGAAAAATGTGAATAACCAGTCTTCATTAAAACACCCTTAGAATCTCGCAAACAGAGCTAATTTACTGTTTTTTTAATGCTCATTCTAAAAACATCAAAAATATGTGCACCCAAAAAAAGACAAAGGGAAAAAGAGATAAGTAGGTAGAAAATAAAGAAAAAATAGGAAGGAAAAGTAGGAAAGAAAAAAAGGTAACAGCTGGGGAAAGAAAGAAACGCAGAAAGGAGAAAACATAGTAGGAAGAAAAAAATGTAGAAGAAAAAGAAAGAAAAAAAGAGGTAAGGAAGAAAAAGAAAAGAAGGGGGAAGTAGGAAAGAAAAAAAGCAGGAATGAAAGGACAGTAGGAAAGAAAAAAAGAAAAGTAGAAAGAAGGAAAAGTAGGAAGGAAGGAAAGGAAAAATAGTAAAGAAAGAAAGATAACTGCCAGAGAAAGAAAGAAAGAAAGAAAGAAAACAGCCGGAGAAAGAAAGAAAGAAAGAAAACAGCTGGAGAAAGAAAGAAAGAATGAAAGAAAGAAAGAAAGAAAGAAAGAAAGAAAGAAAGAAAGAAAGAA
>CAIGQZ010032666.1:1223898-1240964 GCA_903798205.1 Danio tinwini
AAAGAAAGAAAGAAAGAAAGAAAGAAAGAAAGAAAGAAAGAAAGAAAAAGAAGGAAAAAAGGTAGGACAGAAAGAGAAAAGAAAGAAAAGAGGTAAAAAAGAAGATAGGAAAGAAATAAAAAGGGGAAGTAGGAAAGAAAGAACAAAAGAAAGAACGAAAGAACGAACGAAAGAAAGAAAGAAAGAAAAAGTAGGAAAAAAAGAAAAAGTAGGAAAGTAATGTAGAAAAAAAGAAAGAGAACTGAAGGCAATGCATGTTAATTTATATAGCACATTTCATACACAATGTGAATTCAAAGTGCTTTACATAAACAGGAACAAAAGAGACAAAAAAACAACAACAAAGAATTAAAAATGATTAAAAACTGATTAAAATGTGCTAAAACAGGTTTAAAAGGAATGAAAAAGAAAAGACATAATAGTAAACAGATTTGTTTTAAGTATGGATTTGAATGTAGAAAAGAAAGAAAGAAAGAAAAAAGAAAATATAGGAAAGAAAAAAATAGGGAGGAAGAAAAGAAAAAAAAGCAGGAAAGAAATGAGTAGAAAAAAGGAAAGGGAAAGTTAGAAAAGAAAGAAAGAAAAAAAAGAAAGAACTGTAAAACGCCTAGTCAACATATCAGCTGTATCATCTAATAAAACAATTTTAATCTATAGTAAACAGAGCTGACAGAAACCCATGCAGACACGACTGTATTTGACTATCTGAACACTCTAAAACCACCCTAAGGTTCTATCAAAGACAGAAAGAAAGAAAAGAAACTCCTCATATGCACTAAAAAGAGCTGACAGTACCTTCAGGAAGGCATGAAACCTGGGCTTCTGTCTCTCGCATCTCACTATGGTCTCTTTGCTCATCTCAAAGAAGTTGACAAATGGTGGGTAGGCCTTCACCAGCTCTCCAGACTGAAAGGGAATTTGAAAAAATAAAGAGAGATCACAAAAGCTGCCATTCAGCCTTTGACTGCGTTATGATGTGCACGCCGAAGGAGGTCGAGTTCAAAGCTTCATCGCACTCACATATTTCAGGATAATGTCTCCAACACTCCTCTCTTCAGACCAGTTCATCACCAGCTCCTCCAGATCCGCCTGTCAAAGCACATTCATCAGCCAACATGCACAACACAGCCTTTAACTCAGCGTTTTAGAAAGGTTATTGCCTACTTTTATTCTCGTGTGCACTTCATAGATGTCTGGAATGCTGCCAAAGATGGTCTTGATCTCTTCCTGAGCCAGAATGGGGCCGCCCACCTGCCCCTCTTTCTCCAGCGGATATTTGAAGAGCTGAAAGGAGCCATGAACAAAGGAAATTAGATCAAGCCAGGATGGACTACGATATGTTCGCTAATGGAGCAGGACTTGACGGTAAAGGTCTGCATTCCTGCGGGATCACTAAAGGAACCGATTAGATTTGGGACTAAACCTCTGATTTGCAGGCATGAGAGGGTGATATTTCGAAGAGATGTCAGCCAAAGTGTGCAGTCAGAGTTGAGTGGGGTCCTAAAATAAACTCTGATGGCAAGACTTTAAAATGTTTTTGAAAAAGTGTTTCTTATGCTCACTAAGACGACTCGGTTTGATAAAAAATACAGTAAAAGCCACACTGTGAAGCGTCATAACTATTTAATAACCACTTTTGAATTTTAATCGATTTTTAAAGTAATTTATTCCTGTGATGGAAGAGCTGCGTTTTTAGATGCCACGCGATCCTTTAGAAATGATTTAAAGATGATTCTTACGCCATTTTCAGAAATCTTTCTTGAATAGAAAGATTAAAAATAAACATTTCATTTTATTATTTTCTATACTCTAATATCTCTGGACTTGTGAACACAGTGGTCCATAAGTTAGAGGAAGACCTGTGAAATGTTTATATAGATCAGTGGTTCTCAAACTGGTACGTGTAGTACGAGGCTTCCTTCTAGTGGTACGCAGAGAAATACTGAACAATGACAGAAAAAAATAATAATAACAACACACTTTTAACCCTTTGACGCGAACAATTACACTGATGTAATCAGCACCGGCTGTACCCTGAAGCGTAATATCACATCGGTGTGCTTAGAATGTTTACTTTAGTTCATTGCTATGAGGCGCCGTGTAGGATTTAAATCAAACTTTGCTTATCAACACATACATAAAACACAGGTATATACACCTATAAATTGCTCGCATATACACCTATACTATTGGATGTTCAAAACAACATATGAAACTTGAGCATATACACTTCACGCATGCATACACCCACATACACACGCACATACATATAAACTCAATCCTCGCATAAACACCCACATTAACACACGCACATACATATAAACCCGCTGCATTCAAACACACCTATACACACTCGCACATACATATAAACTCGATCTATGCATATGCACCCATAAACTCTCACATAAATGTAAACTCGATGTGTGCATAAATACATAAATACGTAAGAAAGGCTGAAAAACGACCACCACTGAACAAGACACACAAGTTGAAACGTCCAGCTTCACTGATTTCACAGTGTCACTGATTTGTTTTTGTTTTTAAATGTTAGAAATGTATATTTGTGAATGTTGAGATGTTATATTTGTTTCACTGGTTAAAATAAATAATTAAAATGGGTATATTTGTTTTTTGTTAAGTTTCCTAATAATTATGCACAGTAATAGTCACCTGCACACAAAGATATCCTCCAAAAAATAGCTAAAACTAAAAACAAACTAAAAACTACTTCCAAAAATATTCAGCTTTGATATTAATGAGTATCCCTGTATAGTCTCTCGGCTGTGTGTTAAAACATGGCGGCTTCTTTGTTTTCATTCTGGCTTGTTGCTTGAGCTCGTGATGCATCTCTGTAAACCAATAGCGTTCAGCTGCGCGTCTAGCTCCGCCTTTTGTTACCCTTTCTCGAGTGTGGTACCCTTTCGAAAGGGGGCTGAAAAAGGGGTATGGTATGGTACCCATCTTTTTCTTTTTTGGGACTCCCTTCTAACACACAAGCAATGTCATTGACCCTTGTTAAATAAATTGTTAGATAAACTGCTACGTTTGGCAAGAAAATGCATCCTTATTAGATGAATAAAAAAAAATCTTCCCCCTCTGTGCCACAACGGTACAGGGATATTTTTGCAGTTTTGCCCCATGAGAGGCTTGCGGCTGTGCTTAATGATAACATACAGAGTTTTCAAAATATATGGTCTCCTTTTATAGATCACCTGCACTCACACGTGAAAGAAATGGTTTTGTGTGTCAATTAGTTTTGTTTTTTGTTTTGTTTAAATTTTTTTTGGAAGAGGGTTGTCAGAAGCTTACAGGGAATGGTGTTTTGTTGTGTTGTTGGTTTTTTGTTCTAATGTTTTTGTTTTTTTCCAAATGACTTGTCTATATTATAGGATTGTGCTGTGATATGGAAAATGCAGTATATATAATGTTTTATGTGCCTAGTCACTTTGTGACTAATTGGTCACCAATATTAGTACTTGTAGATGGTATGATGTTTTTCTTTTTTTGTTTCTGTTTTGCAGGTATGATGTTTCCTTACCTCCATCTATCTATTGACTCTTTTACTTATGTCTAAGGATTACTATTATTTTGATTACTCATTGCACATTTTTTTTGTAAAATTTGCCTTTGATTATGTCTGTAAAAGCACATTGTACATTCATTTTGATAAAAAAAAAAAACAAACAAAAAAAAATTTCCAAATACATTTCCTGTTGCCAGCAGATTGTAACTGAATATTGTCATGTAGATGTGTTCAGGTCAGGACATTTGAGGCCGATCAAACATGGCATGCCCGAGTTAAATCTTCACAGCCTTCACCTTAGATCTTTCCATATTAAAGGTGCCGTATGTAAGTTTTTGACTATTGTATTGTATATTTGAAGAAACATACCAAGTGAACATTCTTGTTTATCTGAAAAACAATGCTGAAGTCAAATGTTCTCCTTTGAAAATGTCAGTTACGTGCCAGAACGTCTGTTGGTGTTTTGGTTCTTTTAGCCCGCTCAATGCCTGTTTAGCCAATTATATTTCAGCAACCCGGGTTGCCTTGGTGGTAAACCATGTATTCCATTCATTCAGTCAGAAAGGCTCTCAAAGTATGTCCGCGACCAAAATGCAACCTTCGGTGGAAAGTAGCAGCCTCCGAAGTTCCACACAAGGTGGTTGTTAATTTGCAAAAATATATATATATATATATATATATATAAATGTATATATATATATATTTTTATATATTTATATATATATATATTTATTTATTTATTTAAATAAATGATGTTGTTAATTTGCAAATAACATAAATAATACAAATGTAAACATTAGATGAGCAGGTTACACTGTAACCCCATGTCCTAACAACACACTATGTGACAAGATTTGCAGGGATAAGTAATTTGGCTGTTTGCACCAGACGAAACACAAAAAAAAATTTAATACAGCCATTCAGAAGCACAAAATAGTGCACTTACTGCACTCCAATGAAATGGTAAGGTTTATAATCTAATTATTACATAATAAACCTCTTTAAAATTATTAAATGTACATGCTGAATCACTGATATGTGCTGGCCTGTACGGAGTCACAGTTTTATAGTTAAATTTCAAACGTTTTTTTTTGTTTTTTTTTTCAAAATCTAAGGTGAGCTATCTGCTGCTGCTTTCAGTAGTATAACAATAAATGTCATGTAAAATGGCATCCAAGCTCACATTATTAGCATTTAACACTGAAATAAGCACATGAGGTGTACCTGAGGTGATCATTGTCAGTTTTCTGTTGTTCAGCTGCAAGAAGTAGGAGCTGTTTCTGAAATAATTATCAGGTGTTGGTTAGAACAAAAACTCCTATTAATGTGGAAAATATTATTTCCATTACGTGCCGCTCCTTTCATTTTCACTGTTTAAATCAGCCTTTAGGCTAGACAGTTATGCACAGTGCTGTTGGCGTTGTCAATCTGGCAACCTGCACTTGCGTGTGTTTCGAACCAGGTGTGCAATACCTAGTTTAACCACTGGGTGTCAAACTTCCCTACTGCACCTTTAACTTCGCAATAGACTTTAGATAACATTTCCCAAAATTGGTGTTAATTGGAGTGTCTCTCTAGGAGTTTAATAAAATTCAAATTTTGAAAATGCCAAAAACGTCAAAAATATTTGCAGAGAAAATAAAAAAATAACAAGCTTCCTGTTTAGTTTCAGATCTCACCGCTCCCACTTTGGGTTTTTCATATTTTGCACGTTTAGACTATTAAAAACACAATTTATTCTGTAATTCCCTACAGACGTGTGCTACGTAGGTTAAACATGGTAAGCATTATTGGCATAAATTATCAATATTACTTTTATCATGGTTAGCATACTCTAAGCGTATATCAACATAAATTACTATGTTGTTATCATGAACTGACCACTTACTAGTCAATTACCAGTTTTTAGCATGTTTTAACATTAACATGAAGATGTTTCTAACATGAATTAGCATAACGCTAACTTAATTTTAACATGTATTAGCATGTGGCTGGTATTTTTTTATTTTATAATATCCAAAACAAACCAAAGTCTAGTTGTGAGCAAGTTGAACAGAAGTGGGGAAAATCAGTCCCATGCAGACCTCTGCATGACAGCTACTCCATAAACTTAATGAAGATCCACTGGACCACAATGGAAAGGTCAAGCTATTCAGCTTTGCCTGATGATCTGACTCCACTGTTCAGTGAAATTTGCTGGGTTCTGATTGCAGGCATATGATGTGACATTTACTATGCAAGCAGACAAAAAGTGTGTGTGTGTGTGTGTTTGTATGAGCTCCATATGAAGGGGGTGTGAGGCAGAACTGAAATGTCCATGGCATTGGTGTCCAAATCTAATTCATTTTCCCCCCTACTGGTCAGAGGCACTGGTTCAGTTTGATAAGGCCAGAGCCAGGTACTGTGGATTGCCACTTGCTGTGTGTGTGTGTGTGTGTGTGTGTGTGTGTGTGTACACGCAAGATGAAAAAAGAACACACAAAGGTACACAGACCTGCAGGACCGTGGCCAAGATATCAACGTAGTTGCTCTCGGTTTGGTAGAGCTCTTTAGAGACCTGCCATCGCGCTGACTGTTTGGGAAGGGCAGGAGTTGAGCTTTTAGGGACTTTGGCATTCTCTGAAACACATTAGCAGACATGCAGGGGTGAGCCGCTATAAATCACACACTGTTACTTCTTATATATTTCACACCTTGTGTCAAAATATATTTGTTTAAAAAGTCAATGTATAAAACGGTGCCAAAAAGTGCAAGGTTTTAAAGACAGAGAAAAGATGAGAGAGTTAAAAAGTAATGACGTAAGTTCAATACAAATGCATATTACATGAAACCAAGTCAAAATGTATAACTGCATCAGATTAATGCTCATTTGGATATTACAAGCTTTCAAATAAAAATGACATCATTTTAAAATTACATATTTTATTATAATAATATTACCAAAAAATAATATCCTTAGCATTTATTTGCAGAAAAGTACAATAAAAAAAATGTGTCTTTAAAACGTGGCCACAAACATTTGTGAAAAACATGTGCATGCAACGTATGCTTTTTTGCTAATAATAAAATCATAATAAATAAAATACTCATAAATGAATTTGACTGAAGTTGTATTAAACCTGAAAATAAATAAATATATATATATATAAATATAAATAAATATATATAAATATATATAAATATATATATATAAATATATATAAATATATATATATATATATATATATATATATATATATATATATATATATAAAAATAAATTTAGCAACATACTGTCCATTTTATTTAGCAATTCTTCACCAATTCAGGAAATATGAATGTGCAAGACTAAAGTGCCAAAATATGAAGTGTTTGTGTGAAAGAAGAAAATTACGTACAATTCAGAATGCTATTCCAGTCTTGCCTACTGGAACAAATACTTCAATCTCAGTTCTGCTGTCATTGTTTTTTTTCCAGTAAAAACTATCCAGTTTATTCCATATTCCTTCCACTTTAAATTATGTAAATGATCAATAAAGGCTTTTGTTGTGCTCCTCTGACACTTTGCCTAAATGATACTTGTCACTCTATATATTGTCTAGGAATTTTATAGAATGCCTTGGAAAAGTTTGCAAAATCTATACTCAAAAAACTTATTTTATTTCATACTTTGCCTAAAACCATCAGGCATTCTGTAGATTTATTAGGCATTCTATACAATGCGGGATTTCACACATTGCTGGTCACATATGCACACAATAACTACATAATTTTACATTGATTTGTAATAGACTTGTAAATGGTTTTATGAAATAGCATTGATTCCAAAACAATATAAAAAATATTAAAAAAATAAATATAATTTTGAATGAATTTTCTTTGATTATCAACATTATGACAAGACTAGAATTAACTTGTATAGAGCCTTTAACATTTCTGTAACAGAACAGGGGTTTTAAAAAAAATTACAAGTATTAGAATAATAGACAAACTTACTCTATTCTATCACCTTTTCTATGATATCTATTCTAAACCCTTGTCTAGTTCTCTGAATGTCACCTGTCTGGTCCTCCTGTCTGCACACAGGAGTGCTGGTGCGCTGCAGTCTCTCTGATCTACTCTGTCTGCTGCTCCTCCGCCTACCGCTGCTTCTTCTGCACCTGCGCTCTGCAAAAACAAAGTGGCCTGGCTCATCTAAAACATTCTCCTGCTTCATCTCAGGCCTGCCTGGGATCACCCTGGACCTCTGAGATCAAAGTCTGGAGAGTTCTGAGACCCTCTCCAGAGGATCTGCAGGTTTCACCAAGTCACATTTTTTACTTTGTAAGACCATAATTAATGAAATGTAAAACCTATAATCACAATGCTGGGCTTACTGTATTTGTGGTTAAAATACAGCTAATTATATTTAGAAAAGTGAAAGAGTATCAAACATAAGGAATGAAACGCTGACATTATTAGTTCAAAACCGCTTCTTTATGACTTCTAGTTTAAAAATAAAAATTAAGGTTTTTAGAACCAACGATGCACATTTTTTGTGAACAAGTTGTCCAAGATAACAACTTTTTCAAAAACTCAAATTTAGGACTTTAAGACTTCATTAAGACTATTATGAATAAAATCTCTGACTAATGACTAGGGATGCACCGAAACCATTTTTTGGAACCGTTCCGATACCAAAATTCTGAGTATCGCCCAATACAGATCCGATCTCGATACTGTGCCGTTTTTTTTTTTTTTTTTTTTTTTTAAACATAATACAGTTTCTTTAGTTCTGGTGATAAACTCAAATAATATATCTTCTTTAGTAAAAAAACAACAGACCTATAGGCCTACTGTATATGACAGACGACAAAATCTAACTAAAACATGATGCTTGCTGTAAACTATAGGCTACATTATTTGAGCATTCGTTATGACATTGATCTGTTGTGGTCCAGCTTTCTTTTTTAATATTAAGATTTTTCTTTAAAACCTGTAATAGGCTACCACTATTGACCCTAATTGTTAGTAAAATAACCAACCTTTTAGCAAAGCCTGATATTTTCCTGCAGGTTTGAAGCTAACTAAGCTAAACTGTCTGAGGCGAGTTTTACTTAATAAACATTCCCTCGCCTAAACTCGCCACAAGTGAGATGGAGAAACTGAAAGTTTGTCTGAAAAAATTATCTTTTTGAAACATATTTTATTATTTTATTACAATAATTTGTTGGTTATTTTATTGCATTTTTCGTTGGTCAGTTATCTACAAAATAAACAAGAATATTTGAGGTGAAGCTCAAAACAAGGTCCGCTTATGCTTCAGCGCACAAACTGACAAACAGGTATGTTAAATAAATTATTCATATAAATAAAATTACATAAAATCCATATGCGCCCGTCTGTTTCACTTTTATTAATTTAATCAACTTTGACCACAATGAGCCAAGCTTTACAAACTATTCGAAGCACTTAAAGTATTCAGCTCAGAAGAATAAACTCAGTCGGAAGGATGAGAGAACAGAAACTTATTGTGAGAATAATTTTAGAGCGGCACACGACGCGTCGGCGCAGTTGTTTGCATAAATGAAGCGCTTAATGCACTGAGACACAGCGTGCAGCCCTCCGGCATCTGCGGACACTTCCAAAACAGCAGCACAAATGGACGAAACCATAGCTTTGAGGATCTGTCCAATGTATTATTGAGCCTTTTCTTATAAAAAATTTCAAGTAGGCCTATTTTGAAGTAGAGAGGGTTATTACCTGCTCATCACACACACAGTGTTGCGAATGCAATCTGCTGGTCTAACAGACAGTGCAACATTAATTAAAACCAGCGGTGAACTAATTATTCAAACTAACAGGAGCAAAAAGTCTTAGAGAAAGTTTGTTATGAACATGACATGCAGTTTGAATTGTGAATGAATGGAGAAGGATTGACAGGTGCATCGGAGAAAAGCGCTGAACTGAACATGGATTTAACCACGTGAATATTCATCTGTGCTTCGCATTAAACTATAGAATGGCTTCAGAACATTTGGGATATAGCAGGCCTACAGAACAACTTTCTAGTGCCTTATAACAGGCTACCTTCGTGGCTTTTGTTGGCTTATAAAATTACACAGAATATAGCGCACATGCAAGATCAGATTTGGATCGGTACCAGCTGGCCGATACACGATCCAGCAAAACTATGCAGTATCGACCAGATATCCGATCCAAGTATAGGGATCGGTGCATCCCTACTAATGACCCAATTGGGCCAGCAAACATTTTTTTGTTATACTTTCCACATCAATACATTTAAATTAGTTATTCCTTAGCCACATCATTTAAATAATATGTCCAAACAAAACATATACATGCACATTTTTTTTTCTTTTTAAAGTTTTAAAAACTAGCCAGATCAGTTTCCTCACCATATATGATCTATAAATATATGGGGAACTTTTAAACAAATAATATTTTAAAGAAAATAATTGGTAAATACAGTAATAAAGTGATTGATTCAAATTGAGATTGGATGGATGTTGTTGGATAGCTTTATATGGACATAGAACAATTAAGACCTGTTTAAAATGATTTAAGACCTAAAACACAATATTTCAGTGAATTGAAGACTTTTAGGGACTAAAATTTTAAAATTCAAGACAATCTAAGACTTTAAGACCCCGCGGACACCCTGTATATAAAAGTGTAGCTTAAATTAACAACTTACATTTAAATATGTGCCTACAATAGCAAAAAAAAAGAATGTTCAGAAGCACAAAGCAAGATACTCTGAAAAAAGCTGGAAACCTGTAACCATTGCCTTTCATAGTAGGAAAAACAAATACTATGGAAATTAATAGTTACAGCTTTCTTCAAAATACCTTCTTTTGTGTTTAACAGAATAAAGTCAAACGGGCTTGGAACAAGTAAAGGGTGAGTAAATGACAGAATTTTCAGTTTCAGGTGAACTTACCCTTTTAACATCTACAATTTTTACTTTTAAATACCCTGCACAAACTCTGACTCTCACAAAATGGCAAAAGGGACCTGGTGAATCTTTCAGAAAGCTAATCTGTTGGTCTAACCGATGGAACTGTTATATTATTTGGTTGTTTTAGTCACATATGAGACGACTGATTTCACCTGCGCTGGACTTGGTGTCTGGAGTGTTGGAGATGTCCAGCAGGGAGCCCATGGAGAGCGAGTGTTCAGCAGAGGGTCTCTTGCGTGGCGGGAAAGGAGAAATCTCTGTCTCTTTTGTGAGCTGAGCCAATGTCTCTCGGAGACGCCGACGTTTTCTGCCACTGTTGGGCGTCGTGAGAGACAGCAGAGACACAGCCTTCTTCATGGCAGGACTCTCCGGCTGGAAACAACACAAGGTGAAAATAGATTATTGTTGTGTAGAAGTGTAAATTCAACAGTTCGTTATAAAATTCGGTTACAACTTTAGTAGGCATCACACATAGTAGGAAAACGCAAACTCATCGGTGTCAATAGGCTTGTGGTTAAGTGTGCTGACATATAGCACCAAGGTGCTCACGGCGACCAGAGTTTGATTCCCGGCTCGAGGTCCTTTGCCAAACCTTCCCCTCTCTCTGCACCCCATGATGTCAATTCTCTACACTTTTCTATCCATAATTTAAAATAATTATAAAAAAAGAACACAAACTCAAATGAGTTTTAGCCCTTCCAGTTTCATCACCCCAAAGTATAATGGCATTTTTGGTTTAATGGATGAAATAAAATGTGCAGTTAATACAAACTCAAGACATTTGCATGATTTATTCCACAGCACAGAATACTCTAGTAATTTCCTCTTGTATATGCCTGTTTTTTATTTTTTTATTTTAATGGTTTAATGTTTTTAATAGCTCCACATCAATATTTGCTAGTTCACAGACAGTGTGAACTATTGCAAATATATTGCAAATATTCTCCTAAAATGCTAATTAAATGTATGCACAAAACTGGAAAATGGCATAAAAGATGTGCGAACAAAGCTTCATTTCCTTCCAATGAGTTCAAAATCTTCACTTCCTGATTAACTGAAGCAATATCAAAAGTAAAAACAGAATTTACTGCGGTAGGAGAAGCTGCGTGAATCTTTTCTTTATTAAATAAATGACTTGCGCCTCAAAGGACAACGCCAACATGCAATGAACGCATGGTGGCATTTGAAGGCGTAAGACATGGAGCACAGACACTCTTAACAATTTTGGAGGTAATTAATAATATAATAACACTAATACTGAAATAAGGCATTTTAGAATGCCCCAAACAACATTTTAGATGTGCTCAGCCTGCTGGTTTGTCCATTCACACACATTTTTATCATCACATGATCTTTTATAACAAAAATCACTTGGTTTTTTTATTGCGCATACTGGAATTTGTTCGGTAAGTGTGTGTATATATATATATATTCTTATCGAATGAAAAGCTCATCCTACTCACTTATGCACATTTTTTATGTGCATTTCGAGACTTGATCAAAGAGCAGTGACGCAGCAAATGAAAATATTCTGCAATAGTCTTTACATTTTTTGCAGTGAATCACTGAGTAAATAAAGTTGACGCAAACTTCAATTTTGACTTACAAAATTACAATCTCTGCAGCGTTCTTTTCAGAAGACACTGACATGTAAAACACCATTATTTTCAACATTTTGCAATAATTAAAAGCAATAAAAACTGCATGAATTATGTAATGTGGAAAAAGTCAAAAGGAACTGACCTTACAATCAGATGGATAAACAGAGAAGTAAAAAGTTTCTGGAACTACGCCATATCATAATATCATTCAATATTTTTTAACTAATTATTTAATAATTTTTATAAATTGTTTTAAGGATTATAAAAGATTTTTATAACCATTTAAGATTTGTTTTAATCAAACTTTGATGCATCACTTGCTTTTGTTCATATCTCAGACAGTTTTACCTATTAAAGTTTATTAAAATATTAACAGAACATGAGTTGCTCTACAAATATATATTTTTATTAAGGCAAGAAAAAAAATAAAGCACACTTATTTAAAAATACAGATGTTTTTTTTAGATTTAGCCTGCTCCACAATTCACACATTACTGTCTGGCTAGTTTATGTCCTATACTTATGCTAAAAAAAGGTAATAATGGTCCAACATTCCTGACCATTATCACCAATAAAGCCTAGAAAAACAGAACATCAGTGTAAACTGAAAGGTTCAAATATTCCTTTCCAGTTTTCCGCACGCACTGAGAGAGAGAGAGAGAGAGAGAGAGTTTTAGTTGTATTGCCATTTCAGCTTCTATGGCTATGTCATGGCAAAAAAAAGATGAAGTTTACCACTTTTCTATAATTATAAAAATATTCTAACAATTAAATGTCATCAACAGCAATAAATAATATACAAGGTAAAATACATAAATAATAATAATAATAATAATAATAATATATACTAAAGCTGTTTAAGGTTTCCTTTTGATAAAAATTTTATAATTTTAGAAGGGTTCACATTTAAAAATATCTCATTTAAAGTCTCTCCAGATAAAAATTGTTGTCTGATAACTTTTAAAATAGGGCATTCCACAAGAATATGTTTTACAGTTTTGTTTCTGTTGCAATATAGACATTTTGGGGGTTCTTCTCCTTTGAGTAAATGTTCATGCGTGAGTCTCGTGTGTCCAATGCGGCATCTTCTATAAATAATCTCATCATGTCTTGACTTAAAAAATAAATTAGATTTTCTTCCTATTACCGGCTGAATTTCAAAAAGTTTATTTTCTGGGTACTAATTCCATTCTGTTTGCCATTAAAACGCTGTGAGCACCACCAGCCGAAATGATCTTCCGCGCACCCAAAGCGAACTTCCGCTAACACCGCGATGACTTCACATTTGCCACACGAACTCAAGCGAGTGCAGAGTATAAACCAGGCTTCAAGTATACAAATTGTGGAGAATATATTTAATAATTTATTTAGATTTTAAGAAGCACCTGAAATAAAATTGAATACTGATTTTACAAAATCAAATCACTTCAGAGCTCATGGTGAGGTTTGCATTAGGCAACGTGTTATACGGCAAGCAAAAAATATATGCAACTAGTACATTTAGAACTGTTATTTTGCAGGTTTACCTTTTCATAAGAGTACATTGATTCACCTGCACGGGCATCCATTTGTATACTGCCCCAAAACCACTGCAGAAAGAAAAATTCATTAAGGATTACACAAAGCCAGGTTGAACTGATTACACTTAAAAATCACCATTAGCATCTTTAAATAACTACTGATTCATTTATGATTGCAACTGAACTATAAAAAACCCTAATGTGTGTCAAAAACAACTTCCCACTTCTTACAACACAGCAGATAACAGACAGGAAGCAGTGTGAAATAACAGTGTATTTTTATCCACTATTATTGAGGACTCGGAAGCACTTTTTAAGTCAAGTTCATACCTCCTGCTTCACTACATAGAGTCTTTTTAAGGGAGTAAAGGGCAGTTCTTTAATGGAGTTCTCCTCAACTACCAAGTGGGTGCACCTTTCATCGCCCACCGCCTGGAAGCGTCCACCTGGACAAAACAAGCAGGACGTGCTTTAGAAATCCCCCTCCGGCAGGAGTCAGGGGTCATTTGCTTTTACAGAGAAGGGGCTGGCAATAAAATACACAAGTATATCCCGTAGTCAGATGCATCAGAGTGAAAGCTTTTGGTTAATCGAGAATTATTTGAGCAGAGATTGTGTGACATTTCGTAAATGTTTCATATGTTGTTTCAGAAAGGACATTGATGCATTGGAGTTCAGTACCATGTTTCTGCGTCCTCTCCTCCATGTTGTTTTTTTCTTCCTCAGAGAAGCCCAAGAAGCTTAGGACACAGTCCTGGAATGGAGGAACTTTAAACTCTGTGCGGAACTGCTCGTTGCCTGCGTGGAAATTACTATAACCAAAAAAGAAAAAGAAAGAAAATATTTGTTAATGTCAATTTAAAAAGCTATAAAAATAAGCAATAGTATGCTGAGACGTTTAGAAGACACTATTAAATATGAAAGCAAATTATGTTACATCCTAGTGTTATGTCATTGTTACAATAGTGTGAAAATTGGCATGCAGCAAAAATTCTATAGCATTAAACTTTAAAATTAGTGTACACTGCTATTTTGCTGCTGTTGTAATCTTGCCTGTGGACAACACAATACACGTGAATTTGTTGACTATAAGCTGACAAAACTGGCAAATGCAGAAATCTCATTTGGAAACAGTATCCACTGAACTGGTAAAGTACTGTGTGTTTGACATTAAGAATTGTATATTAAATATAATCCTATAGTTAGCTGTTTGGCTAACTCAATGACCAAAATAAGTGATATGTGCTGTTGAACACATTAGGCTTTAGCTCACAATCATTTCAATGTCTATGGTTCCACTGGCAGGGAATGAAAGAGACTGTGGGTAATGACCTGAACACCCAAAGTAGCAAGCAGTACAATTAATCTAGTTGTGGGTTGTTCCACCACTGGAAAAAATTTTAGAGTCATTATTTTAAGCTACATTAAAATGCATACTGTTACAATAAAGTCAACATTTGCAACTTCCAAAAAAATTGCTGAATTTATGAGCTTAATGGGATGAGGACCAGATTACGCTGTACATTTCATATCAGAAAGATTCAGGACCAAGATATGAAAGTCAAAAGTTAAAGATGAAGCAATATTTTTTCCTTTGTTGTTTACCATAATTATGCTATTTATGGGTTTCTCGCACACAAGTGTGAACATTTAAGCCATCAGGTGTTTTGTTTGTGTGATACCATGAGCTTACATGGGAAGAGAAATTCACGAAAGAGTCAAGTGTCAGATATATTTGATGAACTGTTTGGTTATCAATTGATACACAGAATGCATGGTGTTTCATTTTGACTAGTTTTATAGTATTATAAAGCCAGTTTGTACATCTACTCCTTGTAATTAATAAACCAACCAACTAATTAAAATTACAATAATAATAATAATAATAATAATAATAATAATTATTATTATTATTATTATAAAAACAAATAGAAAAAAAAACATTTATTTATGTTTAATCTCAGATTTTAGTGTATTTAAGTCATTTAATTAAGATGATTGTAATACAACAGGATTTTACTAGTCCTAGTGGCTTCATACAAGTTTACTGAGCCTGCTCGTTTAAAATCCCTAGCATAAAACCATTACCCAATAGATATATGGCTTTTGATTTACATTAACTACATGCCTGTGCAACATAGATGCCATCATCCAAAAGAAAAGTCATTTCAGAGAAACAAATTACATTGTGATGAAAGACAAGCTTTTCCTCCTCCTGAATAACGTGCACTGACGCAACCCGCATAAAATAAGGCCAAAAACACGTATGCAGACAGTACAAGGTCAATTTTGATTTCATATTGACTTTAAGTCTGTCTGTATTAAGTCTCATGGACACAGCGAGGATGCTATGGAGAAAGAAAAAAAAATAATAAAAAATCTTTGAGTCTACATCCAGCCCAGAGTGACAGGTCATTAATGTGAAAGGTCAGGTTCATTGTTTAATACATGTGTGGAAAATGTCAAAACCCGAGAGCAGTGGAAAGCACTTTTAATATAGAAGCTGGGAGGGCACGTTTGGTTTGTGCACAAGTGGATGGACTTCTTGGCCTCATCATTCACGTTTTTACTCCTCTAGACTCACACACTGAGGAGGATCGACGCCTTACACAAACAAACAGGGCTCTATTTTAACAATCTAGGCACAACGTCTAAAGTGCATGGTGCAAAAGCATTAAGACTGTGTCCATATCCTTTTGCTATTTTAAAGATGGAAAAATACACTCCTTGCCTAGTGCATGGTCTAAAGCCTGGTTCATACTCGACACGTCCGCTAGTTCGCGCGGCAAATGTGATGTCATTGATGTGTTTGCAGAGGTTCTCTTTAGGTGTGCGAAACATGATTTCGGCTGGCGGAGCGTATTATTTTTTTTGAGACTCGAGTAAACAGTTTGCGTGGCACCGCGTTTGATTCAAGTTGAATATAAAGCACTTTGAAGACATTTTGTCTGAAGCAGGTATGCCTGTACAGACATCTTTATGATCCGTGATCATAGAGATAATCAGATTATCAATAATTATTGGCTATAAATTGCAACAGCCATGGGAAAGGTTTGGAAAAACCTGAGGGATAAGTTTGTTAAAGCCAAGAGAGGCCATGGCAAACTGGAAACCCAAACTTTTCACCAGTCATTAATCCACTTATGTATATTTTACAATTTTGAATTTAAAACTACTTATTAGTTACAAAACTAAAATAAAGGAACAAATTATTTATTTGACAACTGGAAAGGAATATTTGAACCGATCAGTTTACTGATGTTATGTTTTTCTAGGCTTTATTGGTGATAATGGTCAGAAATGTTGGACCATTATTGCCTTTTTAGCATAAGTATAGGACAGAAACTAGCCAGACAGTAATGTGTGAATTGTGGAGCAGGCTAAATAAAAAAAAATACTATTTTTTAGTAAGTGTGCTTTTTTAAAATTTTATTCTTGCCATAATAAAAAATATATTTGTAAAGCAACTCATGTTCTGTTGT
>CAIGQZ010032666.1:1250964-1265602 GCA_903798205.1 Danio tinwini
TTTTTTTTCTCAATGTTTTATTGTTTTACTTTTCATTTATCATCATTATTTTGTATGTTAGATTTTGATATCTGTTGTACATGTTAAAAGCTACTAAAATCAATAAAGAAAGAAAGCAGAGAATGATGTACGCAAACAAAGATTTAGACTGTACGTACAGTTGAAGTCAAAATTATTAGCCTCCCCCCCTGTGAATACTGTCATCATGTCAAAAATAAAAGAAATCAGTTCTTAGAAATGAGTTATAAAAAATATTATGTTTAGAAATGTATTTCCGTTAAAAGGAAACTGGGGAAACGATATACAGGGAGGCTAATAATCCAGGAGGGCTAATAATTCAACTGTATGTCATGTATAAGAGACTGGCAAATTGACTGAACACATGAATTTCCTTTTGACCAGGGACCAGGGAAAAAGTCATATTATGAGTATTGTGACATGCAGATGCAATATAATAAACATGATATGATAAATGTTGGTTGGCAATACTGGAAAATGCATATTACTGATAACTTTAATAAGACAGTATTTCTAAATGCCAGATTTCATTTAAAACAACATTTCTTACTAAATTTGCCCAAACTTTTTATTTTCTCAATAGTACAGGTAAACAAAATAAATATAAGGAGTAAATGGAAAAAACACACTATTTTAGAACATTTTGTCCAAACAAATGGACATTTACACAATATTTATATTAAATCATGTCACCACTGTAAGCTTGATGAATGACAGTGCACTAGTAAGTAGAGATGTGCCAGATCACCATACTGCTGCTACCAGGGGCTTCAGGCACCTATTTTTAACTTGGCATAGTAAGCAAAACACATAAGCTTTCTTTGAGTTTACGACTCCAAATCATTGGATTATATGTTGTTTCACACCACAATCATAAACAATGCTGTATCAAACTTTTGTATTTGACACTCCCTAAATTTGCAATACTGACTGTTCAAAATCTTTGCAGTTGATTAATCTTGTGCAATCAAAATGGCAAAAATCTCTAAAGGCCAATTCACACCACACAAACAATCGACAGTAAGCGAGGGATGGAAATCACAGGTTAACTATATCATCACGACATTTTGCCCCAATATTGATTTATCACAATAACAGAGATATTCGCAAAAAACCCATCTGTGATAAATCACTATATTTACATCAGAAAGTTTTAAAGACTTATTTCTTGTATTAACAGTATGCATTTTAGAGTATTGCAACAATGAGCAAGTGCACCTTCTAACAAGTATGAAAATGCTGATGTGCAGAGAGCAGTTTGTGACTAAAAAGGTCACATCTCTAAATCAGTCACAGCAGCATCTCAACTTTGTACAAATTAGAATTTAATTACATCTAATTAAAATCTGTCAAACTAGCAATTTATTGACAGTTTTCTGTAAACTTATGACACTTATTACAACATGGCCAAAATATGTTATGTAAATATTTTATGCCCTGATTTATGTTTTAAAGCCAAAATATATAAAAAAAAGAAATTACAATTAAGAAAAGAAAAACTGTCAAACTAGCAATTTATTGCTTTCTAGTTTTACACTTACTACTTGGCCAACATATTTCATGAAAACATAGAAACATTTTATGCTTAGGCCTGGTTTATTTTTGATGCAAAAATGTATTCCCACTAGATTCATATTTTTCCTTCAAGAACAATAACTGATCAGCATGTTCAGATAGATGATCAGATTCTTCTGAGCAGTTACGATGTCTCCAGCAGTTAAGAACATTAGTTACTGGAACACCAGACCGTCCCCTTTATAGAACAATCAAGCAAAGTGATAGTAGGGAGAAACTTGCGGAAGCTTCGAGGAAGGATGTCTGGAACACAAATACACATAGCTTAGACTGAAGAGGGAACTCATATGCCTGAGATTTCCACCATTCCAAGGGATCATCTGTCAGTGGTTGAAATAATATCTTACTGCTCAGACATTCACGAACATGTCCATTTGGGTGAAAACAAACTCCAACCAATAGCAATAGATGTCAACAAACTCTGACAGACTTGTTTGTTGGCGTTTGTCTGTGCGGTGTGAACCGGCCTTAAAAGGGAGGATGTAGCACAGATCTGACAATGTCTATAATTTAAAATCTACTTGCTCAAAAATGGCCAAAACACTGAGCATAAGCCTCAGTTTGAATGTCAATGACTGTTAAACTCTGAAAACACTAGTTGTGTTGTTATTTGGGGCACATTTATTATCTGCTTTGCAGTTTTGCTTAAGCCACATTAATGTTCTATTCCAAATGTAATAAATAGAGATAAACATTCATGGCGACGCAGTGGCGCAGTAGGTAGTGCTGTCGCCTCACAGCAAGAAGGTCGCTGGTTCGAGCCTCGGCTGTGTCAGTTGGCGTTTCCGTGTGGAGTTTGCATGTTCTCCCTGCATTCGTGTGGGTTTCCCCCGAGTGCTCCGGTTTCCCCCACAGTCCAAAGGCATGCGGTACAGGTAAATTGGATAGGCTAAATTGTCCATAGGTTATGAGTGTGCATGGATGTTTCCCAGAGATGGGTTGCGGCTGGAAGGGCTGTGTTAAACAAATGCTGGATAAGTTGGCGGTTCACTCCACTGTGGCGACCTCAGATTAATAATAGAACTAAGCCGAAAATAAAATAAAAATACTCATAATATTATTTATTATAGTCTTCGCAATATGGGATTTTTCAATTCCAGTTGCTTTGCACAAGTTCTGCCTTGAGGATATAAGCGTTACTATGGAGACATATTAATCTGCTGTATTTAATCAATTCGGTGGGCGCACTCCAACATCACAATTTGGTGGGCATCAGGAAATTTAAAGAGAGACTTGTGTTTATATCACTCCAGTATGACCATGGACACACTATACCTACACTCAGTTCTGTCCAAACAGCTTACAAAAGATCATTTTCATCATAGGTGCCCTTTAAATGATAAATTATTTCCAAGTCATCTGACAAAATGATATTGGTAAAAAAATAAATAAAAAATATATATATATATAAAAAAAAAAAAAATAAAAAATAATAATAATAATAATAAAAAGATTTTGGACTAGATAAATGGTGAGCACTAGAGCAGCATGATTATTCGACCCCCCCCCACACAATCTTAATTCAGCATCTCTACAATTCAGGTAATTATATTTTCAAGGTCAGAGGTCGCACAAGTCTTCACATTGTTTTACATACGTTGCTTAGCAACGTAGACACCTCCAAATGATGTTGAAAGAATCACATGCTGTATTTATAAAGTATAATTCAACCAAAAATGTAATTTCTTAATGAAATTGTGTATTTGTGGCTGCAAAATGACACATGAGCTGACAATTTGTTTTCTTGCATGCAGGCAAATAATGTCTACTTTAGTGAACAGAACCTGCATAGGCTGTGAATAACAGGCAAGAAAATTGTAAATAACATTCAATTTGATGCACAGTGCGATCAAGCCATGTGGGAAGTATTATTTGCATGTATGTTTTTTTGTGTGACAGCAGCCACGACATGAACTTCACGCACTTCAGTGAAAGTGAAACTAAAACCGCACACCTCATTTAAATTATCATATCACATTTTAGAGTTATGATTATGACAAGCATTTGATATGATTACTTTTAAAAACAACAAAAAAATGATCTAAACTTCTGCATGTTAGTGTATACACACACACAAATCTGTTTGTGACAGGTCAGATGGCAAGACTATAGTGTGTGCACTGTGGCAGCTAAGCTGTGTACCACAAGATTTAACAACAATAAAACAAGCCCTCATTCCTCACTGGAGTGCTGAAGTTGTATCTATATTCTAGTGTTCGTTCGACTTAATCTTTCGGTTCGGTACTGATCGCTGCCCAGCCGAGTGTTTATTTTGCTCCAGAATATCTGAGGGAGTCAAGCAGACACTCCTGCGCACACTCAGATAAGCCAGCTATATTTTTCAGACTTTACAGGAGCAATCAAAGCTGCTTACGAATCCGTTTTAGTTGGAAGAACAACTTTATTTCAACAGGCTTTTACTCAACCCGTGACAGCAAGCAGGTGCTATAGTAGTATCAAACTATTTCACCGCCTCAAGGAGAGAAAAAAAACCCAGGAGATGGCTGTGATTCTGTGTTTTATTTCAGGTCTTACCTCTCCCTTGTTGGCGCAGTGCATCACGGCAGGAGGCCCCAGGATACGGCTGTCATTCTTGTACAGGAAGCTGTATTCAGGAGCCTGGAAGTCTTTCAACACAAACACCGTCTCGAACTCGCAGTTCTCACCATCACCGAAATCACGGACATTGTCAGTCTTGATACAGGGGGTGTTTAAATCCTAATGGGATTAAGAGGGACAATTTATTGTTGATTTCATGATGCTGAGAAAACAATATCAATAAACATATTAGATGGATTGAGATCAGCATCTCCTCTGATGCACAGAGATCTCTCCTTTAGAAGGAATCTCAGAGATGTTAAGGTGTCTGACAAATGACATGCTGAAGAGAGACAGCAGTCGTTTGTCAAATGTAGATTTAGTAGATACAAACACAATTGTCAAGGGCAGTTCACACAGGACAGCTAGATGTGACAATATAGAACAATATGCAGGACATGTGCTTAGGCATGGGCCGGTATAAGATTCTGATGGTATGATAACCTTGGATAAGTTGGATAATATAAAGTTTTTTCCCCTTTGAACACAATATATTTTTTTAGTAACACTTTATTTTGATGGTCCATTTGAGTATTAGTAGACTGTCTGCTTAATATTTGTTGACACTGACATTTAACAGTCCTTCAACAGACACTTAACTGATTATAAGAAACTTTGCAATTACATGTCAACTTACACTAACCCTAACCTAACAGTATACTTATAATATAATGATAATTAGTTGCAATGTATCTTAAAATCAACAAACGGACCGTCAAAATAAAGTGTGACCTTTTATTTTGAGAAACATTAATATTTTGGAGCAGTAAACGTGCCAGGCCAAATAATGAAAATGAATCATTGACGTCTGCTGTCTTCATTAGTTTCAAAAATACAGATTTATTTACAATTTAAAATGGCATCTTTGGATGTCATTTCTGCTGGAGATGCTGTTGTTAAAAAACATGTAAATAAAAAAAATCTTACACATACCTTAGGAACGGTATTAGAGAACATTTTGGTGGTATGAAAACCTTGACTTTTCCAAACCGCGGTATACCTTGATAATGGTTATCATCCCATGCCTATATGTGCTGCACATGATGTCATTACTGAATTAAATTTTGAATTTTTTTTTTACACTTGATATAATCATGTTGCTATTATTCAAGTAGTCACTTAAAATTGCATATACATTTAGTGACAATATATACATATGATAACAAAATGATTTTTTTCATACAATTTGTGTATTTAAAATGGTTATAACTTGTCTTCAACTTATATTTTAGTTTACTTCATATTAGGGTTGGGTCGATAGAAAGTTTATCAAGGATGTACTGCTGAATCGGGTCTCTCACTATAGTTGTTAAACGTAATATTTTATTAATCTTGTCTCTATTTAACGGCTCTCTTTTGAATCTATCAGGTTACGTGTCACAGCGCCAGTACACTGCTTCAATCTTTTGCTTTCACGCTTGCACTTAGTTTAGTACAACAACACAGATCACTCTGCCTATTCATGCCAAAGTCCCGGGGAAAAAGTGATTGACAGGTGGTAATTTGTGTGTAACTTATCTTTATTTATTTATGATTTGGTTATGGGTAAAACAAAGACAGTGCAGGTCAGGTAGTTTAAACGGTAGACTACAAATAATTAATTTGTTATGAAATATATTAATTATTTATAAATAATTCATTCACAGATGCCATCGTCCATCGTGATGTTTCACATCAGACATTGTACGATGCCAAATTGGTCGACATCACCCAATCCTACTTCATATTATTAACTTATATTCAGAATATGCATTTCTTTACAACCTACTGATCTGCTACAGATAAAAAAATTCAAAAATTGTATTGTAAATTATTACAGAGAAGCTAAGAAAAAAAATATAATCTTGCAGAATAAAACTTACTAAAACAAATTTATTAAGACAACTGTATATGCTTAACAAATCTATTGAGATTTAATTAATGAAAACACAAGCTACAAATACAGCAAATCAGAATAATTGTAATCCAATTTTTTGTTATTTATAGCCTCCATATTAACTGCATTTTTTAATTAAAGATTGTTTTTTGTCCGACACTTGCACATTCTTAAGTTGTAATTATAATTTATATAATTTATGAAAATCTATTATATGTATGAAATATAATGTCATTACTTTTAAATGTTTGTGGTTTTAAATGTTGTGTGTTTTTGATACATGTATTGTTTATATTAAAGTGTTTTTAAACAAAACTAAAATTCCATAATCAGATATTAATTTAAAATTTCTGTGTTAATAGTTATGTGGAATGTTAGGCCCAATCCCAATTCTACCCCTTAGCGCTTTCCTTTTGCTAAAAAAGTTGCTAAAGACAATTGGGACACCCTTACCCCTTCACGTGAACGCGCAACGGTGTCCCAATTGTCTTTAGCCTGAAGGCGTAGGGCTAAGAGGAAGGGTTAGATACCCCTTGAAACAGAGATTTTTAGGACGACACTCAAAACCAAGGGGTACGTTTACTTCCCAGAATACACCAGCTACAACGACAGCATGGCTGCACACTGAAGTAAGGAGCTGCACAAATTAGTATTTTTTTGTCATTATTACGAATTTTACAACAAACAAGCATGTTTTAATACATTCATAACAGCCTTGGTGTTTTACCGTCATGCTTTTTAAAGAAAACGCCAAAACAAAAACACATTAAATTTCACTTTTTATAATCTATATAAACTCCTGTAGAGTAGTCCCACAATATTCTGTCACTCGATGACACTGGAATACCCTGTCAGAAAAGTCTAATGGCTGGGAATGAGCTTTTTAAAGTGTCTGGTATAATGTTAATGCTGTTTTCGTGTGTTTACATAAATATGGCCACGGTGTAAATGCACAATACAGCTACGAGCTTATTGACATATTACGTCATTATGGTAAAATGATATATGCCTACAGTGATTTCTTGAAGATAAACACCAAAAAATAACGCAACTGGAATAACTACAGCAGTCACGATCGTCAATCTCATATGAAACAAGAGATTGCGATTACATATGATGATGTGTGTGGGTGTTGTAGTGCGGTCCCATTTCCTAGAGGTAAATTTTGAAGCCCTTCCCCTTCACACACAGTTTCAAGGGCCAAAGGGAAGGGGTGGGGTACAAAAATAGAATTGGGATTGGGCCTTAGTATTTAGTCAAGTAATTAAACTACTTATTGAGATGTTAATCAGGTTACTTTTCAGATAAAGTACTTAGAAAAGCAATTTAAAAACTATAATAATGTAATTATCAATCAATTACTTTACTAAAGTAACTTGTTCAATACAGCATGCAAACATATATGAAAGAATTATGTCCGGTGTGAACAGGCCTTACGCTTTTAGAAGGGAACAGAAGAGAAATCTGTTAGTCCAGAAACTTTCATTAATCTGGTTATTTTAGATTCACTTTCAAAAATGACTATTCTTACCTGAATGCAAAATAAACACATCAAAAAATAATCAATTTTAAAAAGTGTTAATCATCAAGGGGTAGATTATATAAGAGTGAATAAATTTTTAATTAAATGGATTAAAGACCACCTGTTGGACAAACGCAAAAAACACTGTTAGATCACATTGTTAGAACTTAGTCCAGACCACCATGTGAGTGAGTTTGATATTGAACAGCACAGTGCCATACCGAATCCCTCTCCTCCTCGTAACACACCATGCCACAAATCCCCCCCCCGGTGCTCCCAAGCATGCAAAGATTCCAGGCCCTGAGACGTACCATATTGACTATAGATTTTATCAATTTCTCACGCGCTTCTGTGCCCGGCTGCCCTTCTTTAATCTTTACCACCGGGACTTCCATTATTGTGATGGCCTGTAAAAATGAAGAATTGACGTCAACCTGGCAACCCAAAAGCTGATAAATTTCACAGGCAGGAAAGCCTTACAACCTGTCAAACCCATGATGAGAAATTCAAACAAATGTCAAGCAAAGTCCAGAAGGAAGTTCTGCAACGTTAATAAGTTGCGTAAGGGCAGGGAGAAAAGATTACTAAAAGCAGTAACGAAATCTCAAGTCTTCTCACGTCTCGTCAAGGGCAAAGAGAGGAGACTTTCAAGGAACATCCTCTTCCTCCCTCAAGCGCTACATAAGACGTTTTCATCCTGAATCTGCACGCATTTCAGCTCATTTATCAAGCTCAGAACCTACACGTTGCAACAGTGACCTCGGTTCCCTTTAAACACAACCGTCAGAGCAAAGGAAGGAACATTCATAACCTCAGGTCCATCAACTCCCAACCGCCACATTCCACATCTCGATGTAAGAATGTCAGTGTAATGTATTTGTTAGTGTCCGAGTCCAGTTCAGAATCAAGAGAACCCTGTCCCGAAGGTCCTCAAACTACAGACTCAAATTCTGGCCCAAATATACTGGACTCAAAAATTCTATTAGATATTGATTAACTCAAAATAAAAAGACATACTGAATCTAAAGAGTGATGAACTAAAACATTTTTGAAAACATAAAAAGTCAAGTCATGCAAATATTGTTAATCATCTGCAAACAAGGCCACTTATTAAAGGTGCAGTAGGTGATTGTCTTCAGAAACATTTTTTGTTGTGCTGGTTAAAAGTCTCTTCACATTCCAATAGTACAGATTAAAGTAAATGATCTAAATGTGTTTATATGTACTTTTTATGTTCTGGGTAAGCTTTAAGACAAAACAAAATGTTCATCCAATTAAAATTGTGTCTGTAAAAATGTAACAAAATCAATAATGTTTGTTCTCTAGAGAGCCAACTCTTATCATGTTGATTAGCATAGTTTCTTTTGGGTTGTGCAGTTTAATTTTCAGAATTTCTATAAAGCATGTTGTATACTGTAAACTTACTGCAGAATTTTTTCGTCAAATCCATAACACATCCGTATTTTCCCTCATTTAAAGTAGAAAAAATGTAATTATAATATTAATACTAATATAATATATATATATATATAAAATATACATACACACACACACACACACACACACACACACACACACACACACACACACACACACACACACACACACACACGGGACAATAACTGTTTTCAAGGTATACTGCGATTTGGAAAAGTCAAGGTTTTAAAACCACCAAACTTTTCAGTAATACCGTTCCTACGGTGTGTACGATTTTTTTGTTTACTTTTTTTGTTTTTTAGGACAGCAATACGTCCAGCAGAAAAAAAATATCCAAAGATGCCGTTTTAAATTGTGAAGAAATTGTGTTTTTGAAACTAATGAAGACAGCAGAAATCAATTAACCTTTTGAATTATTCAGCCAGCTGTTATGTTTACAGCTCCAAACTATTATAAATCTTTCAAAAAATAAAATATATTGTTTTCAAAAGGGGACAAACGTATAGAAAACATACATTTTAGAGCAGTGAGCACAATACCGTGATATTTTTATCCAAGGTTAGCCCATGCCTAACACACACACACACACACACACACAGAGACAGACAGACACACAGTTGATGTCAGAATTATTAGCCCCGTTTATTTTTTTCCTAAATTTCTGTTTAACGGAAAGATTTTTTTCAACACATTTCTAAACATAAGTTTTAACTCATTTTTAATAACTGTTATATTTTATCTTTGTTGTGATGACAGTAAATAATATTTTACTAGATATTTTTCAAGACACTTCTATACAGCTTAAAGTTACATTTAAAGGCTTAACTAGGTTAATTAGGTTAACTAGGCAGGTTAGGGTAATTAGGCAAGTTATTGTTTAACAATGGTTTGTTCTGCAGACTATCGAAAAAAATAGCTAATAATATTGACCTAAAAATGGGTTTTAAAAATGTAAAAACTGCTTTTATTCTAGCTGAAAAAAAAAAAACAAATAATTTTGTTTAAAAAATGTATTTGGAACTTGACTATATATAATTAACTGTATATAATAAAAGATAAAAAAAAACATGTTAGTTTTTTAATTACAATCACTCACAGTTAAATAATTATATAATACATAAATCACTTTAAATAATTTTATTAAATAGTTCTTGCAAAAATTAATTGATTTTATTGTTGAAAGTGTTTTAGTAAATAGTGATCTTTAATTCGAAGAAAGAGAAATGAAAAGAGTGGCTTTATTGCATGAGATTTGCAACACTTTTCCTCACAGTTGATTTGTTAAATCTCAGTTCGTGATCTATAATCCACAATATAACCTGCCCCAGAGCTGGTTAGCAGTGAGTGCAGCGCAAGATACCATCGCAACAAATAGCGATTAAAGCTTAGCTACCATCATGGTACCTAAAACCCAGAATTGGTGCTCACGTTACTGCTCTGTCTTCAAAATACTTCCACTGTTATATAAATCCAACTGAGCATCTATGGAATGTGCTGGACCAACAGGTTCAAATTTGTGCTTAAGCAGTCTGGTTCACAGAAAAAAAAACACACCTGCTAATTTTCAAACACTTGGTTGCCTCATAACAATTTTTTTCCAAGAAACTAACACTAATAGGACACAACATATTGACTAAAAGAGAAAGCAAAGACATTTATATTGGGAATTTTTTTTTATGTTTTTTTTAGGTTTTTTTTTTTATCCTGAAAAATAAATAAACAGGATCACCTTTCTCACAAAACATGAAGCAGCACATCTGTTTTCAACACTAACATAACAAATAGTCAGGTTAACAAAATAAATGAATTAATAAATAAATAAAAATTATGTGCGTTTCCATCAAATTGCTGACTGCAAGTATAATGAATTCACATGGGTGTAATGTTTACCAAGTCACACTGTAAAAATGATCCTGGTTGGTTTAAATGTTTAAGCTGAATTAAATTAACCTTGTGAGTCCATTGAACTTATGTTAAACTGACCTAAAACAGCTTGTACAACTTATTTAACCAAGTTTATCATGTTCCAACTTAATTTGATAAGTTACAATAACCTAAAAACATTTGCTGTCAGCACTAATTGATCATATTCTACAGTGCAGAAATTACTCAGCAAATTAATTTCGCACAAGCTTAAAAGCACCTCATGTGAGTGTAAAAACTTTTGCCAAGTAAATTATTAAATTATAAAATGCTATTCAAAATTCTAAATTTATAACAGGATGATTGAAACCTTAAAATTATGGACAATATGGAAAAGCTATTGCTTCTTCAGCAGCAAATAAGATAGCAGAATGATTTCTGAAGGATCAGCTTTAAATTTTGTAACGACAAGAAAGTTTCAGGTAAGCTAAGACAGCAATTAATTTGATTTAGGAACTTTAATATAGTCAATTAAAAACAGTTTTATTATATATTTTATTATATAATACAATTTCACAGTGTTTTTTAATCAAATAAACAGCTTTGTGAGCATTAAGGGTCACTGCAACTCATTTTTTACTCAGACAACATAGTTGAATCAGCCTAGGATACAAGTGTATCAGACTAAGCTATTGTTTTAATCTCAGGAAAGCACAAGTAGGCAGCAGATCTAACCCAAAATCCAGTTCTTTCTTTTTTCCTGACTGAAAAAAAAGATGTTTATCATTCACACAGAGTACCAGGCACTAAGCAGGCCAACAGAAAATGACTTCCTGTTAAAAAAAACCAATTACTTTTAATCAGATTAGAAGATTTTCTTAAATCCATCTCAACTCAGATTGTACTTGCAATACTTCAGAATTATTGTTTCATGTCATCAAAATCTCCCAATAATAACCACATCTGCTGTTTACAGAGAAATCAATCTTACTACCGGTACCTGAAGAGCTTTCTCAAGTTCTGCCATTTTGCTGGCATCCCCAACCAACACCACCCTGGTCTCAACTCTGGGCAATACACCTAAAAAAGAAATACAAAAGACCACAGGCAAAGGTGAACCTCTATGGAAATAAGAGAACGAAAAAATAACCTTTTTGTTAAGTTTGTGCGCAGTAAAACAGTCCACCCTACAGAAATGTCAGTTAATAGAGACGGAGGGCGGTTCACTTACCCTCTGTCTCGTCTGAGTGTAGACCAATGAAATATTGCTCCTTTGAGGTCTCGGCCATCCGGGAGTCGTACACAGAGGAGTCCACCAGAATGCTCCGGCCCGGCCCTAAAGTAAGTATGCTGCTGTCAGCCATGGCGCTGTGACAAGGGGTGGTGACCCAGTCCTGTCCAGAATTTCAAAAAAAACTGGAGGCCAGAGAGAAAGCAGAGAACAAGGGCAATGCAAAAATAAGACACCAACAGTAAAAGAGGCAATAAAGTTTACAGGTAGGAGAGAGTCAATATAACTCTACTGAAAAATTCATCTTCTTGATGTTTATTTAGGATTGTAACTTACCAGTTACAGTAATGCTAATTTTTATTAAAGTCTTTAAAATAGTAACAAACCACAAACATGTATAGGATGTTTTAGGAAGGTGCAAATATTTATAAAGACTTTTTTTAAAAGACCAAGACAAGAAAATGTGATAAATCATTTCAAAGGAACACAGTATGTTTCTTCTCTTTAATTACAGTAATATTTATTCTCTAAATGTCATTTTCTTTGCATTACTTAAAACAATTATTTATAATGACTGCATTCTTTCTATTCATTTTACATACATACATAAACTCCTAAACATTTAATACACTTTCTTCCTCAGTATTTAGTCTTAATCTTCTGTGCAAAAGACAAGATGATTTAATCATTTGATATGAAGCAAAATGACCTCAAATAGAAGCCTTGTGTGTGAAATTAAGTTTAATAATTAAAACAAGACCAAATAAGTGTCAATGGAGGAAATAAATATCTACTTAATTCGAAGGTAATGGTAATTTTCATGTGCCACTGACATTTTCTCTTATCAGAAGCACAAAATAACTTAATTTTGCAACATTTTTCAAAAATAATGCCCAATTTCTTCATTTTGCAGTTTAGAGAATACATTATATGATCAAATGATTGGATCTAGACAAAGACGTTTAATCTTTCTTTATTGGAAAAGAAAACACTGAGAAAGATATTCATTTACACTTTGAAGATCTTCAGAAATCCTGTTAACTTAAAGCAAAATGACACACAATGAGATCTGTGACACTGATAAAAATGAAGCAAATTTACGATTAAGATGAATTTCAAGTCGGTTTTGATGGAAAAGTCATTTTCTTACACCACTTAGGAAATGTGTTCTCGTTTTAAACTTAATTTTCATAGAAAACAAAATTGATTGATTCATTTCTTTACTTCACAAGTACATGTATTTTGACTCAAGGATGTTTAGAAAATGTATTGAGAAAGACATAAATTATTTGCATTTAATGCATAAACTTGTGAGTTTCAGACTCACAAGACATTTTAGTTTAAAAGACACGCAGAAACCTTGATTGTACAGATGAAAGCCCTAACAATGAATATATAGTTGCAGTATTATATATTATATAATATATGCATAAGTATTAATATTAAACAGAACAAATAAAGTAATATCTATTTAAGATTTTATAAAGTAACTGAACGCTATGACAGCTGATTGGCAGCTGCAAATATCACTGAATGACATGCGCTAGCTCGCTAGCTAACTTCTAAACAAAAGAAATTCTCTTCGATACAAATTCGTTTTTAGCTTTAAGCAAATATTTATAAGTTCACAATAAAGACTTACCGTATGAAAGATGAATATGTCCAAGTGTGTCCTGAAACCGCTTTGGAAAATGAAGAAACACTTAACGTTAATAGCTCAGCTGGCTGCCAAACCAGCGAAACAATCAGTGTTTTTGTTTAGCCGAAGTATTGTTTAAAACTAACAGTCGCAAACGTAAACAACACAGTCCTCCGAATGACAAGTACAATTCGCCCAAGATGCAAAAATGATATCAAAAAGTTATGAGAATCAGTTTAGTTCGCCCATTGTATACGCTTATTTGATAGGTGGCTCTGCTCAACTAACTCGGTGAATTCAAAAAAGCAACCAAACATGAGAGACCCGCGTTGATTGGCTGAGAGTGACGAGTTCGACGGAAGTTCTGAGGCGGCGCCTCTGATTGGCTGTTGCATTCAAACGGCGACGCAGTAGAGTGGACTGGAGTCTGCGGCTCTGTCCATGGAGAATGATGACAGTAACTTGTAACATTATTGACTAAAAAGAAATAAACTGATGTAAAAACAATACCGGAACATACACATGCAAATATTGACTTTTTATTATTAATGTTTAAATGTATTAAACAATGAAGCAAGTTAAATAACTGTTCAGTGTCGCACACACAGACGTTACCTACCATTATAATAAGCTAATATTATATTCATTCATTCATTTTATTTTCGACTTAGTCCCTTTATTAATCTGGGGTCGCCACAGCAGAACGAACCGCCAACTTATCCAGCATATGTTTTACGCAGCGGATGCCCTTCCAGCAGGAACCCCTCACTGGGAAACATCCATATACTCTTTCACACACATACACTACGGATAATTTAGCACAATATAATATAATATAATATAATATAATATAATATAATATAATATAATATAATATAA
>CAIGQZ010032666.1:1265612-1281574 GCA_903798205.1 Danio tinwini
AATATAATATAATATAATATAATATAATATAATATAATATAATATAAAGTAGTTTTGTTCAAAAGCAAAACAGCTATACTTATTATATTTGACATTGTTTCAGCAAATTAGTATTTTCATATTCATTGTGTCTTTATGATATGATATACAATCTTATTCAATTGAGTATTACTATATCATTATATGCATAAATAATATAATTAGTTTCTGGCCAGCACAGTGGCGCAGTTGGTTGCACAATTGCCTCACAGCAAAAAGGTGGCTGGTTTGAGCCCCGCTGGGTCAGCTGGCGTTTCTGTGTGGAGTTTGCATGTTCTCCTCGTGTTTGCGTGGGTTTCCTCTGGGTGCTCCCGTTTCCCCCACAAGTACAAAAAAAGTGATGGGAAACATATGCTGGATAAGTTGGCGGCTCATTCCACTGTGGTGACCCCAGATTAATAAAGGGACTAAGCCGAAAAGAAAATGAATGAATGAATATTTCGCTTCTACAACTGAAACATAACAAAAGTCACTGTTAACCCATACAGTAATATAATGATAAATTTATATAAGTCGTCTGAGCGACTGATTCTAATTATTGCTTTAATATTCCATAATCCCAGGGCTGCATGATTCTGGAAAATTTTGACATTGCAACATTTTTTTCTCTGCAATATTTATTGCGATATAAATACAATTTCACCAGATGACCTAAATTGCTCTATTTAGAAAAGATTTCATTAATTTAGATTGATTGGGATGATTTATTAAATACATTCATTTTTTTTTTCGGCTTAGTGCCTTTATTAATCAGGGATCACCACAGCAGAATGAACCACCAACTTATCCAGCATGTTTAATGCAGCGGATGCCCTTCCAGCTACAACCCATCACTGGGAAACATCCATACACTCTCTCTCTCTCAAACAAACAAACACAAACACAAACACACACACACACACACACACACAACTGACAATTTAGCTTACCCAATTCACCTGTACTGCATGTCTTTGAACTGTGGGGAAACTAAAGCACCCGGAGGAAACCCACACGAACACACAGGGAGAACGTGCAAACTCCACACAGAAATGCCAACTGACCCAGCCGAGGCTCGAACCTGTGACCTTCTTGCTGTGAAGCAACAGCGCTACCCACTGGCCCATCGTATTATAATGCTGTAGATAAAGACTTACTGAAGTGTTTAATGCTGAAATAATAAACACTTTCACTCTATCATGGCTAAATTCTGCAGTGACTCCACAAATCACCTGTGGTTTCTGGTCAACTATAATCCTATGTTAATAACTCAACATTGCAATGAGACTATTGCGGACACACACATTGCGATATCAATGCTGAAATGATATATTGTGCAGCCCTAAATTGCACTATATTACATGATATATAAAATTAAGCTATATTTTTATGTAAAAAAAAAAATGTGTATATTTTACTATATGCTTCCTATGTGGAACAATGACAAATAAATCCTGTTAACTCTATTGTATTAATTTATATAACATATAAAATAATAATTGCATGATAAATTAATACAGATTAGCATAGAATTATATTATATTATATTATATTATATTATACACTCTCAGAAATAAAGGTACACGAGCTGTCAGTGGGGTGGTACCTTTTGAAAAGGTACAAATTTGTACCTAAAAGGTTCATATTAATACCTCAAGGGTACATATTGGTACCTAAAAAGTACAAAAGTGTTCCTCTAAACAATTTTAGGTACTAATATATACTTTTAAGGTACCAATATGTACCCTTTAAGTACAAACGTGTACCTTTTGAAAAGGTACCACTTCAGTGACAACTCGCGTACCTTTATTTCTGAGAGTGTATTATATTATATTATATTATATTATATTATATTATATTATATTATATTATATTATATTATATTATATTAATCATTCAGTCATTTTTAATTGTCAGTAATTTTTTTTAATCTGGGATCACCACAGCAGAATGAACCGGCAATTTTTCCAGCATATGTTTTACGCAGCTGAAGATGCCCTTCCAGCTGCAACCCATCACTGGGAAACATCCATACACACTCATTCCCACACACACACTATGAACAATTTAGCCTACCCAATTCACCTATAACATGTCTTTGGACTTGTGGGGCAAACTGGAGCACCCAGAGGAAACCCACGCAAATACGGGGAGAACATGCAAACTCCACACAGAAATGCCAACTGACCCAGCCTGGGCTCGAACCAGCGACCTTCTTGCTGTGAGGCGATTGCGCTACCCACTGCATCACCATGCTGCCCCTTATATTATATTATATTATATTATATTGTATACTTCCAAAACAATAAAAATAGCTAATAGCTAATAAAATATGTTTCTAAACTGTTTCAAACCTATTAGGATATTAAGGTTTCATATAGCAATTATGCTCATCTTCCAACATTTTTACTTTTTTCCTTCTTTCTCAATGATGAAGTCTTTAACAACAGTAGTGAGACTAAAACTGAAGTCAGCTTTAAGACGCTCATGATAAACACTTCAGACACCTGACGCTAAACCCAAGGACAAAGTTGCACTTCTTCTTCAAAAAAGTGTGTTTGAATGCTTGTCACATCTGTGTCTGTGTGTGTGTGTGTGTGTCCTGCTCTCTGCTTTACTCTCCTGTCGCCCCTCAGGAGTTTCGGGTGTTTGAAAGGCTCATCTGTAGAACAAAGTGTGGTGAGTCTTGCCGTCTTTCTCTCTCCTCACTGCCCTCCACTTCAGTGTCACACACACTTAAAAAAAGCCTCCAATTACTTACTAAAACTGGACCACAGTTTCCAACCAGGAGTTTCTGAGAGTTCATAAAATATGTAAAGAAAATTAAATATATTTTTAAACATTTTGTTTTAACAGCATGAATATTATACTAAAATAATTAAGACTTTTACCGACAACATATAATATAAAATAATATAATATAATACTAAACACCAGTATAACATAATACATAAAAAAACACTTTAGTTTTAACTGTATTTAATTGTATTATTTTAATAATTATATAAAAATTATACAATAAGCACTGACATTACATAAATATAACATAATATGTTTTATATTTAGTTTCAGCTTTCATCATAGCTATGTAACATTTTGCAATTATGCATATAGAAATCATCAGTGTCAAGTTTAAAAATATATATTTCTATATTTGCTCCTGCTTGTTCTTGACATTTAATCACATATTGAAGAGATTTACTCATTTCACTTTGCATTGGCATTTAGTCTACAATCATAAAACAAAACTCACAAAAAGAAGGTTTTACCATGAATGTACTTCATTATGCATTTGAAAATGTACAGAGCACTGTAATACATATTCACATCAGCTGTAATATTGTCCATAGGGAAGCTTTATAAAGTTAAATATTCACATATGTATGAACAAAATGCTAGCAAAACAAAAAAACAAAAAAACATTTGCATTCAAAAATTAATGCTCAGATATTTACATACAAACTATGCAAGATCAGGCTGACATTGAAAAATAATTAAAGTACTAATCATCTTTAAATTTAAGTCATATATGACTATTATGGGACAAAACGTTTGGCATCTTTACTACATTCACCGTTAGTCAAGTCGTCCAGTTTTTCATGTCAGAAAATAGGAGAGATACAGTACATCTGATTTTTTAAATTGGATTATGTAAGTTTTTAAGCATGAAATGCAACATTCTTGAGCAATACTGTATAATAATAACAGTATCAGATGCTTTTACAGTACAGCTGGAATATTCATGCTACAACAATCATGTTTTATACATGGAGGAAATGGAAACAAACAAAAAAAATTATTTAAAAATTCTCAGTTTCTTTGGATTTACGATTTATAGTTATGTGTCTTATTCCATGAACTACTGATGCAATACATTCATATCAAAATAATAGTCATTTAGAGCATTTTAAAAATAAAATAAATATATAAATAACAAATAGCCATGCATTCAGAAATGTTTATATTGCTTTTTAGACACAATATAAATAGTATTACAAAATATAAAAACTAACTTAATTTTTTTTTTAATAAATATTTTGTGGAAAAAATGCTATTCTGGTCAAAGCAAAACTGAACTGAACAAAAACAACAAACAAAAAAACAAAACAGATTAGAACAGAACACAACTGAACTAAAACAAGCAGAACAGAACAAAACAAAACAGAACTAAACTAAACTAAAACAAACAAAACAGAACCGAATGGAACAGAACAGAAAGAAATGGAACTGAACTGAACTGAACTAAACTAAATCAAACAGAACAGAACTAAACTAAAGTAAAACAAACAGAGCAAAACAGAATAGAACTAAGCTAAAACAAACAAAATAGAACAGAACATAATGGAAAGAAATGGAACGGAACAGAACAAAACAGTTCAAAACTAAATAACAAAACTAAGCCAGACAAAACTAAACCAGACAAAAACAAATAAAATAAAACTAAACGGAAAAAAAGAAACAAAAAAAAGACAGAACAAAACCAGACCAAATAAAACCACACAAAACAAATCCAGACCCAATAAAACCAGACAAAACAAACAAAAAAACAGACCAAATAAAACTAGACAAAACAAAACCAGACAAAACTAAACCAGACCAAATAAAACCAGACAAAACAAAACCAGACCCAATCAAACCAGACAAAACAAACAAAAAAGACCAAATAAAACTAGACAAAACAAAACCAGACAAAACCAGACCAAATAAAACCAGACCCAATAAAACCAGACAAAACAAACAAACAAAAAAAAAAAAAACTGACCAAACAAAACCAGAACAAATAAACCCAGACAAAAAACAAGAACAAAAAATAAAACAGACTAAACAAAACCAGACAAACCAAAACAAAGACAATATTATAATAGTTTATCAAATTAGTTTGAGATGTTCCCAAACTTTGATAGAATAAAACAAATATTAACATTTTACGCAAACCTTTAAAAACCATAAAACGTTTAGTAAATCCAGAGAAACTGAACATTTTCAAGTGGTCTTTTAATTTTTTTCTCCATTAAAAAAAAAAGTATTTACAGCCAGTCCATGATAAAGATAAATATATATCAAGTAGAGGCAAATAAGAGGATTAAACATATTCAGCTTTACACACAGAGGGAGAAAACTTTACACATGGCTTATACAACTTTCATGTCAGAATATAAAAGAGTATAAATATTGTTTACATTACCTTAGAGAATAATAAAAGTGCTGTATTTCTGACCAACAGTCTCTCTCATATGCAAACAAGCAATGAACGACAAAATCAAGTATATACTGTAGTAGCATTTCACTTGAAGATTCAGCAGGACGGAATTAGGAGTCTCTTTCTCTTAGTGTTTCAGTCATGGTTACATCTGGGGGGTTTTCAGTTTAATAAAAGCCTGCGTTTGCTGCCAAGGCACCGCAGAGTGAAAACACGAAGGCTAAATTTCCCACTGCAATGTGACTGAAATCCACTCTGATTGGTCAGTCTGGTCAGAACGCTCCAATAGCAGCAGAGTTGATATATTCCTTCATGATTGTGCGGATTATGATGGATCCACCTGCATTTCAAATTATGGGTTGCACTTCCTGTTTGGTCATCTTTTTAAAAGAATCGAATTTAAAAGAATCAAAACTAATTGTTTTAAATAAGGTTTTGCTTTATAAAGAAAAATCCATATTTTCTACCAGTCAAAAGTTTGGGATTAAGACCTTTTTTAATTATTGTTTTTAAAAAAGACTTGTTTTCCTCACCAAGGATGCATTTATTTAGATATAGTGAGATATTATCTACATTCAAAGTAATCGGTTTAGATGTTCATAAGATTGATCATGTTTATTACTGTGATTCAGTGTCATATGATCAGAGTTGAGTATTTCCAGCTTAATCTCATGACAAAACATAACTATTATTCATTTCAATTCATGTTTGTTTCTGTAGCGCTTTTACAATGTAGATCGCTTAATGTAGAAGTTCTAGTAAATTGAAACTGTCAGTCCAGTTTTCAGAGTTGAAGTTCAGTTAAGTTCAGTTCAGTGTGGATTAATTTTCACTGCTGCAAGTCTAAACACTGAAAAGCAAATCCATATATGCGCAGCTCCACAAGTCCCAAACCAATTATTCTATTACTATTATTATACGTAGTGTCAGAAAAGTGGCTAATTTATACAAATTCATACAATTTAATTTGTACAAAAACGTAAGACTTTAAAAGGAGGCATGTCCCCAAACCATCATTGGGGGATCTGGGATTCGTTATTTATACAAATTAGCTGCTGAATCAAAACGTTACAAATTACAAATTAATACGAAATGGATTAATGTAATGCATTACATTTTAAATGGGGGTAATTTGATCATAGTTACTAAAGTCAATATTGTTATGTTTCATATGTTACTAATTAAGTGTTAACAAAAAAATATATTTTATGCCTTTTAAAATCACATTTTGCATGGCAGAGTCAGTTATTGGGCATGTGCATGTTAGTAATTTACATTAAGTTTGTAATCTGTTACTTACTGTTTATTTTTATTTTTTTGAGTAACATACTCAACACGGCACATAATCCTTCAGAAACCATTGTTTTGTTGTGCTTTTATGACTTTTATTAATATATAGTCTATTATAATTGTTATTTTCACTCAATCATTAATAGCGATTCTTTCTTCCAACATTGAAACCTTTTTTCCTGTTTTTTTAAGGCTAATTTTAAATTCTGCGTCGAGTGATCGGCATGACCCACGGCACTTGCCTTGCACGTAGTCGTGCATTTATACTTTTGCGTGCTGTTTGCGTTGCTCTGTGTTGAGTTTCTTCATGGGTGTTTTGTTTTTTTCTGAATGCTACAAGTAGCTAAAACTCGTTCATTCAGAAACGGAAACCGGTGGACGTGCAACAACTTTAATCATAAAGGTAAACCCAAACAAAAGTTTCCATCTGGAGCTCCTTCACAGGGCTCGACACTTGCTCCATCGTGCTCACGGCTCTCAGCACCGCCCACGCTCTTCACCCATACCAAATCGAGCTTGCGATATGAGTCATTGCGACATGTGGCAAAAATTTTTAAGAGGTGCACGTCAGCATCAGCGTCAGCCACGGTGAGGGCTATGCGACTGCTCGAAGACTGTGCCGGACCATACGTGTGTGCTTGATGCAGAAGTATATAAGGGGTCGATCACATGCTTCCAAAAATGCAAGGCGCACCACACTGCCTTTTTTGTTGACAAGAAAAACAGAAGCGCTTTTTATGCCGCTAGGCAACGACTGAATCAGCTGCGCAATGTGTGTAATAAGTGTTGCTGTTGATATTAATATCATTTTAAAATGTAACAATATTGTCAAATTCAAGATTTGTAATTCAGACAGAACCGCATAACTCAAAACAGCAACAGCAAAGTCTCTCCTCCATCTTCAAAAGTTTTCTTAGTTGTCTTGACATCTCTGCTGAAAAATCCAGCTTAAACCAGCCTAAGATGGTTTAAGCTGGACATACTGTAGCTGGTTTTGACTGGTCAAGCTGGTTTTAGCTGGTCAACTCCCAGCCTGACCAGCTAAGACCAGGCTGGAAATGGCTGGAAACCAGCCTGGAAATGGACAAAACCCCTCTAAAACCAGGCTGACCAGGCTAACCAGTTTAGGCTGGTTTAAGCTGGATTTTTCAGCAGGGATAACAAACACTGCAGGCATCTTAACGGAAACCAGGCCTCTGCTTTAATTTGATTAGAGAATGAAAAAGACGTGACAGTCGTAACGTGCTTTACTCGCTTAGAGTTTTTTTTTAACTGCGAGGGCACGGCACGCAAGGATAAAAACGCGAGGCGCAGGAGGCGATTAAAATGCAAGGCGCGTAGGACACATAAGCAGTGCATTGCTCGTGGCCGTTAGTTAATCATTTAAAAAAGGCGCCTCTCAACGCAAAACGCGTGTCCGGTTTGATCGACCCCTTAATCAGCCTTTAGTTTTGCAGAAAATGTGACACATTTGAGTTTTTGTACGCTTTTCACATTCTAAATGTCTGTAAATTTCACTCTTGAACAATTTATTGTATCCTTGATGAATTAAAATAATTTTATTTAATTTTTTTTGTGAGTATGTCGTTGTATTTGTATCTGTATTTTGCACTGTCTGGAGCCAGCACCTAAGCTTTTCACTCATCATAGCACACGTGCTGCTGATGATGTGACAATAAAAGTGATTTGATTTGATAATTTGTAATGGTACTTTTAATATCCCAGTTTTCACAAAAACCTGAAGCAGCCCAATCAATTTTAACATCGACGAAAACAATAATAAATGTTTCTTGGGCAGCAGATCAGAATATTATCATTTTCTCTCAAAGATAATGTGACACTGATGCTTAAATCACATTAATACATTTCATTTAAAATTACATTCAATAAGAAACCAATCATTTCAATCGTAATAATATTTCACAATTTATGCAGTTTTCACTGTATTTCTAATTAAATAAATGAATCCTTGGTAAACGGAATAGTCTAAAAAAACATAAAAAAAACTGTATTGATCCCAAACTATGAGGTACGTTTGGCTTTGTGCTTTAATTGTATTCATCATCAAAATAACATTATACTTAGTATTTTAAAATGACATTAGTGTCACAATCATATCTGTGGAGTTTTGTTCCTCCAGATTACTTTCTCTTTGTATTTCCTACAATACAGTAATATTTAACACATATCCTTAATATTGCGGCAGAAAGGCTTGTTTTGAGTTTTGTGGTTATTTGTGGTCTGCATAAAGTACTTTGTTAATTCTAATAAGTTGCTTTTATAATATTGGATGAGGAACAGAGGAAAATAATGCCACCTCATTGCATTGTAGAGAAAATTGTGAATAAAGATGGTGCTGTGGAAATCGAAGACACATCATGGGATGTTTAGCATGTAAATCTGCCGTCCTGAGCAGGATTTGTCCCACCGATATCGTCCTCTGTATCGGTGAGTGCGGCCGTGCAGAGGTCGCTGAAAATATCTAAAAAAGAGAAGATTGAGAAGCTGAGTGATGCAGCGTACAGTCATTCCTTCAAGAGCAACAGAAAACAGGTGCAAAAACCAGACCTTGTGGCAGCGCTCGATCATAGCAAGGACGAGACCAATACATACAAGAAAACAGAGGTGACTTGACAAAGACGCAAACCTTCAGAGTTATTACTGCGCTTTTGAAAGTGTATGCCTTTTGTTTTCCTGACAGCGAGCACAGCTGGAAAAGCTTGAAGCGTAACATGGAAAGCATACAAACACTATTACATTCAGCTTTCAGCAGCTGCAGGACTCAACAATTAGGATGAAGCTATAGGATGATGATAAGTATATATACAGTAAATAAAAATATTTCTGTTACAGTTTAGACACATTTGTGTGTTCCGGGACACTCATTTACTTTTAATTGGCTGCAAAAACTGTCAAGCTAATAGTTTGAAAAGAACATAATATTATCTACACATTAAAATGTATATAACATATAAATGACAAACATATTGTAAAAATACTACATGATCAAAAAGTCAAGACCACAAAATATGTTTTCATTACACTATAACTTATTTTATTAGTTTAATCAGGTTTCAAACTTTTTTTAAGTTCATTCATTCATTTTCCTTCAGCTTAGTCTCTATTTCAGAGGTTGCCACAGTAGAATGAACCGACAACTATTCTGGCATTTGTTTTACACAGTGGATGGCCTTCCAGCCCCAACTGAAAACTGGGAAACACCCAGACACTCTCACATTCACACACACTCATTCACTATGGCAAATTTATTCAATTCACCTGTAGCACATGTTAAATATGTTATATGTTATATATGAAGAGTTCAGATGCAAAAACTGTCTGAAATTTTCTTCTAAAATTAGCATTTGTTTCAGCTAGGGATGTCCAGAACCGATCACGTGATCGGAAATCAGGCCTGATCCCATGGTTTCAGACTTGATCAAAATTGGATGTTATTCGATCAGGACTCGAATATATACACTGTAAAGCCCAACAGTCAACTTCATCAAATGAAAAGAGTGTAGATAACTCAAAATTTACTGAAAGTTAATTCTACTCATTTGAAAAGAGGTTTGAACTCAGTGTTGAAGGTAGAGTTAATTAAATACCACATTACCTAAATAGAGTAAGTTCACAGTACTCATATAGATTAGTTTTTTAACTCAAATGGTTTGTAGCAATCGGTTTCCTCAAATGGTTTGAGTTGCCTTAACTTATTGGATTTTACAGTACTCAGTTAGTTTGAGTTCCCCTCATTTATTACGTTTTACTGTGCTCAAATTGCTTTGTTTACTCAAATGAATTAGGTTCACAGTACTCATTAGGATTAGTTTTTGAACTTAAATGGTTTATTGCAGTCGGTTTTCTCAAATGATTTGAGTTACCTTAACTTTTTGGGTTTTACAGTGTATGTATATAAATATATTCTCATTATTTTTAACAGATCTATTGTGATGCAGTGGCACAGAGTTAGACCTCTTTCTTGACTTCAAACAGAAACAGCAATGTGTGCGGACATCACTTTGTTGCAGAGACGCTATTGATTAAATGCTGGCAAAGTACAACACTTATGCAGCTTAAATCGGAAAGTATTGTTGTTGGAGGTATTATAAAGTTGATGATGACAACATTGCCATAGCAAATTGTGAGATATGTAAACTTGGGATTGCAAGAGGCGGAAAGGAAAAGGCTACATTTAACACAACAAACCTGATAAGACACCTCAAAAACAAACACCCAACACAATACAGCGAATTTACCCAGGCAACCCAACGCAATGAGTGACCTGCCATTCGCCTTAGTAGAGAACCCTAGATTACTTATGGTTATGGAGCACGTAGAACCTCGATTCAATTTTTTTTATGTATCATAGAAGTATTGGATCAGGTATCAGTAAATATTCAAAATCAAATGACTCGAACTCGGACTTGAGTGCAAAAAAAACTGATCTGGACAGCCCTAGTTTCAGCCTCCTATCTTTATGTTCAGTTATTTCACTTTAAAGGCAATAAAAAGAGCTTATTCATCACTATAAAAGTTAAAATATTGAGTCTACACAGGAGTCTGTGAAAAATGCTAATTTTTGAAGAAAATATCAAATGGCATTTAGAGGTTTTTGCATCTAAACTCTTACTCTGTAAGCTTTTTTTAATTTATGTAAGTTCAAAATACATCTGAAGTTTCAGTGATTCAAAAAAATAAAAACAATTATTTATACAACAAATGAACAATTGAAAATATATGAATTTATATAATGATAAATATAAAGCAATACAAATATTTATTGTATACAAAATTGGTCTATTTTGGTTTAAAACTAAGTTGATATGATTATTAATATTGGGAATTTAAAATCAAAAAATATACTGCAGCTACTACTACTGCTGCTGCTGCTACTACTTTTGCTTTTACTACTACTGCTGCTGCTATTACTACTGCTGCTATTACTACAACTGCTGTTGCTGCTATTACTACTGCTGCTGCTGCTATTACTTCAACTGCTGCTGCTGCTATTACTACTGCTGCTGCTGCTACTACTACTACTGCTGCTGCTGCTACTACTACTACTGCTGCTGCTGCTGCTATTACTACAACTGCTGTTGCTGCTATTACTACTGCTGCTACTACTACTACTATTACTACTACTGCTGCTGCTACTACTACTGCTGCTGCTACTACTTTTGCTTTTACTACTACTGCTGCTACTACTACTACTGCTGATACTGCTACTATTACTACTGCTACTACTACTACTACTACTACTGTTACTGCTACTACTGTCACTGCTACTACTACTGCTACTAATAATAATAATAATAAGCACATTTATTTATGATAAAATATGTTTACATATAGGCGATGCAGTGGCGCAGTAGGTAGTGCTGTCGCCTCAAAGCAAGAAGGTCGCTGGTTCGAGCCTCGGCTGGGTCAGCTGGCATTTCTGTGTGGAGTTTGCATGTTCTCCCCGCATTCGCATGGGTTTCCTCCGGGTGCTCCGGTTTCCTCTACAGTCCAAAGACATGCAGTACAGGTGAATTAGGTAGGCTAAATTGTCCATAGTGTATGACTGTAAATGAGTGTGTATGGACATTTCCCAGAGATGGGTTGCAGCTGGAAGGGCATCCGCTGCATAAAAAATGTGCTGGATAAGTTGGCGGTTCATTCCACTGTGGCGACCCCGGATTAATAAAGGGACTAAGCCGAAAAGAAAATGAATGAATGAATTTTTACATATTGTTGTTTATTGTTGCTTTTATCAAAGTAAAGTCATTGGTGATTTCTGAGAGATTATGTGACTTTAAAAACTGAAGTAATGTTTGAAAAGATCAAATCAGCTTTGTCATCACAGAAAAAATTAACTATAAAGAACAAAAACAAACCTACATCATAAAATATATAACATGTTCTAACAGTTGAGTCCACAGCTGCCTCAGCTCTTGTTCAAAGCTTTAGGGAATGTGCAGCACCTTGTTACAAAAGAGCAAGAGTCTGAGGAAACCAGACAAACAAGACTGAAGTGGCATTGTGAGCACGCCAGAGTTTCATGGAATGAAGGGCATGCCAGTGGAAATGATGTCATGCACAGTCTCGCCATCCACTGACCTACATCTTAAATTATAACCGGGCTGTCTTCACAACGGAATTTGAGTCAGAAGGACTGACTGACATCAGAGATTAAAGTGTATCACCATTAAAGATGTAATTCACTTATAGTATGTCAAAGGGCATTGAGTGATTTTTTTTACAGCAAATTTTCTATTCTCTTAAAAATGGTTTGTTGAGGTCCTGGTTCTCTGAAGCCCTTACCTCAAAATAAGAAATAGGCTGGCCCAGTGTGTTTTGATTGGCTAAACTGTCTAATGCTCATTGTGCGGAATCATTTCATGGTTTAAGTAAAAGGTTAGTGATGTCACAAACCCAGCAAGAGTCTAGTTGGAGTGTTAGTAACCCTTTCACGCGTCCATTTTAAATGTTCCGGCTGACCCGTCCAGTGTCAGTTTTATAATGTGACCTATTTAGAACACATTGCTTTAAAGTTTTCATGGCTATGCATCAAATTTATCATGTGACACACCACAGCCCGGTCATTTAGTAGCATTTCAAACATCATCGCTTCCTTTACTAATTTTAACACTCTTCTATGTCTTCCATGTTGTTCCTAGGCAATTCTTCATTCAATTCTTCAGTTATTAGGCATTCTGTTATGGTACACATCAAGTGCAAGTGATTTAGGCCCCGTTTACACTAATACGTTTTAGTTTTAATGGTGTTTTAGAATGAAAATGATCCATGTCCACACTGGCGTTTCATCTAGAATTTCCGAAAATATCTCCGTCCACACTATACTGCTGAAAACGCACATCACAAGACCACACACACACTCTGTCATGCACTGCAGCTCATGCGGACGTCTGAGCCCCAGGCAGTCAGTGGGTGCTTTGAGCACACCTCTCCAGATGAGAGCTGTGCACGTCAGATGGTTCATCAAGGATCTACCGCTGGATCTAATCTCACTATATTTGTTAAATGTGATATTTAATTCATTTTGTTTTCTATATCTAAGTTAAGGACATATTGCCAGACTTTGGTCTTTTGAATCTCTTGCTTGTTCTCAGGTAACATGTTTTTGCTAAGCGCAAAGATAAGTTAATATATTAATTTATGTAACCACGTACACTGATTCTGTCCATTTGACTGATTGCTAGCCTTTATTTCCTATAATGTATAAACTTATTGTATGTTATAATATTATAATGGCCATTATTGATTATTAAAACTGATATTCAGCAAAAGAAACAGGAATGTTTAGTATTTTTTTATTGAAAATGAAAGGAGGCAGTAACGTTATAGGCTCTGTTTTGTTATAAATATGCACACAGTGAAGATGACGCTCATATAAATATGTAGCTACATCATGCATCAACATTTTTAGTGTCTGTTAAGTTGTTAATATCAAAATTAAAATAGGCAGTTCCTTATGATATGTTTTCATTTTATTGTTAAGATAGTGAAACAGCGTAGCCAGGGTGATGCAAATGATGTTAGAAAAGTAGCCTACACTGTTCCCTTTAAAGATTCACCCGGCGTGTTCTCGGGAGTTTGTTTTCCATATTAAACTTGCAAAGTCTGAAATTACAAGGAAAGGATGCAGGACTGAACATTGTGTAAGTTACTTAATATTGAGGAAAAAGCCCCAATCAGATGCCTCCGTTATGTCCCTGTTTTACCCCATACACACTAGGATGAGCAGCAGTGTTTTAAAACTCAAAAAGTCTCTTCAGTGTTTTCAAAACGCTTCGTTTTCAGCGCTCGAAAACTCCAGAGCAGTGTGGATGGAAGGCGTAACCGTAGCAAAACTTATGCATTTTAAAACTAAAACTTATATTAGTGCTAACTAACTAACTTGTATTAGTGCAAACGGGGCCTTACATATTCAATGCAAAGATGTATAATTAGTAATTAGATATCCTGCTGCACTATTGGCGTGAATGACACGCTGCAAATCAATCGTTTCAGTCGTTTGACGCACTTAACACATGATTCGTACAAATTGTTCTAATTGAAAAATCTAATTTGGCAGACATTTGTGCCGCATTAACTAATCAGAAGTTTGCTCTAGTAGGGGCATGATTATGATGTAGTGCCTGTAGTTAGTGTCATGAGGGAAAATCCTCCTGCCGACATGGGACAACAGCTCATCAAACTGAAACCTGCTCAGTCTGAAGTACCGCTGAAAGCGTCCATCATCCAGGCACATCTTCTGGAGAAGTTTATGAACTCACAGAGCAGCATCTGATGGACCCAGACACTGTGCCAAACTCATCTATGCCGTTTTTCAGCCTTCTTAAAGCACAGCTACTCTCACAATAAAATCCATGTTAGCCATTCAGCAATGAAACAATAGTCACCAGGCAGACAGACAGCCCACTCATGACACAATTCCACGTTAATTGTTAAGTAAATTTGACAGGCAAATTAAGTGAATTTGAGCCAAAAATTGACATATATTGTTTTTTATTAATATTAAGCATATAATATTGCTTATACTATTTTTATTAAATTTTTTTACTTATTTTTACTTTTATGCAAATGTTGACAAACTGCCTGATTATATTGTGAAATATTTAATAATCTTACTCTCAAATATGTATAAGAACATGCATTTCTGTGTTTAAACAGCTAACAATCCCATTATTTGGTCAATGACAGGTGATGGGTGCTGCCATGTTAGAGATTAGAGCGGCTGGATTTACAACATGTTATATCATCAACTTCCCCCAAATTACATGATAGTAGGCGGCAGTTTAATTATAGAGTTAAGCATTTAGTAAACATTCTACAGGGTGGGCCATTTATATGGATACACCTTAATACATTACATAGACAATTGCCTTCAGATGACCCCAAAGATTAAAGTCTAAGGGGGTCAGATCGGGAGACCTTGGAGGCCATTCAAGTGGCCCACGACGACCAATTCACTTTTCGGGAAACTTTATTCAGGAAACCATTCCCATTTTTTTAAATTGTATCCATATAAATGGCCCACCCTGTAGTTACCTAAACAGTGAAAGCACATCGTCCCATTAGGATTACAATTAATTATTATTGCTGTCTCTATAGACATCAGGGTGTATTTTACAAACCATAAATATGGTTTTGCTAGTACTTATATGTATTTAAATGTCAAAAACCTAAGGTATTTATCTGGCTCAGTGCAAGACATAGCGGGAAAGCAGATTTAAATTTAGAAACTGATTATGTGACTAACTGAATGCTCTACTCACACCAGTGCTATCGTACACATCAAAGGTTTAAAATATATTCTGTAAAATAACTGTGGTGAGGGGGCGTGGCCGAGAGCCGTGGGAGCGAAACGAGGCCCGCCACAGATGAGATGCACCTGTGGTGCGCACCTGCCTTCAATCCCACGGAAGGAGCTCTGGACTATAAGAGG
>CAIGQZ010032666.1:1290759-1309451 GCA_903798205.1 Danio tinwini
CACAGTATTTAACTGTAAAATATGAACTGTATTTTACTGTAGGACAGCTATACAGTATGGTACTGCATTTTAAAGTAGCATTGTCCAAATTAGAGTTATTTTACAGTAAACTTATACATTACTGTAAATTTATGAAATAAGCTTTAAGTAAAAAACCTAAATCAGTAACCACACTTAATGTTTGTAAATTACACTATATTTTACTGTAAAATATAAACTGTATTTTACTGTAGGACAGTTATACAGTATGTTACTGCAATTTAAAGTTGCTCTGTGAAAATATCGTTACAGTGAAGTTATACAATACTGTAAATGTATGAAAACAGCCTTTAATACAAAAACTAAAACAATACTCTCTGTTAACTATTTTTGTAAATTACACAGTATTTAACTATAAAATATAAACAACTTCACTGTAGGACAGTTATACAGTATGGTACTGCATTTTAAAGTTGCATTATTAAAATTACAGTATATTTTACAGTAAACTTGCACAATATTGTACATTTATGAAATTTTTATGAACTTTCAGTAAAAAACAAAAAAAAAAACAGTAACCACACTGTTAATGTTAATATAACCAAACTGCTGCCAGTAGGTTACTGTAGATTCTACAGGAAAGCGTTAACAGTGCACAGGAAGTGGCTCGCACTCATAAAACATTGTTAAATAAATATAATAATAAAACAATACATTTGGAGGATAAGACACTAAAAACTCCACTACAACACATCGCAAGCTTGAACACTTGTAATTTAACCAAACTGATCAAAATGAGAATCAAATCAAATCTGGAAGCCAAGATGATTAAGATCAAGCTTTTTTTTTCTTTTTAATTTGCTGTCTTGGTTTTATCTGCGTATATTTGATAGAAATGACCAATTAGTGTTGTTTTACTATTTAAATTTCTTGAATAATAATGTTTCTTTTCCTAAAAAAAACAAAAATAAAAAACAACTCTAAGACTTTAATGTAATTAACAGTTCACACCATTCACTAGTGGTTTATTACCTGTCTATTATTAAGATATTAACTGTTTATTAGCACTTATAAAGTATGATCTTATTTTACATGCCTAATCCCTAATTGTTGTGCAACAGGCCTCAGTAACAACAAGAATAAAGAAAGTTGTCTAATCAACAGAAAACAAGCATGATAAAAATCAGCAAAGCAATTCTTAGAAAAATGAACCAAAAACCACCATATGAAACATATGAAACGAACACATGAAATGAAACCAAGACAGATAAACAAAACAAGTATTAGATCAAATATGGCAGCTTGATGGTTCAGATTAATGGAACACAGATAAACCTTTTTTAAAACCGCATGTCTTGGTAGCACCTGCAAGATTAATGCAACAACAGATAAAGCTTAATTCTTGGTCGAATTTAGAAAAGGGTTGGAAAGAATAAGTTAGCCACGTCATGTGTGACCATTTATGCAATTAGCTTTTAATGAAACTGTGATTCTATTTTAAAAAAATCCTAGGTTTTAATGGAAAAATAAAGCATGCACAAATCAGTTACAGCAACAACAAAAAAAAAAAAAAGAAAAAAAAAGTAACGACAGGAAGTCACTCGCACTCACAGAACTTTGTCCAACCAACAGAACGCACTATAAAACAAGGCAAGCAAAACAATAGACTTGCAGGATGACTGACAATTGACGTCAACCAATAAAAAAAAAAATAAAATAAAAAACATAACACCAACACCACCACAGTGCAAACATAAATACTTGGAATTAAAACAAGATAAAAGTATAAGATAAATCTGGTCAAGTTTAAGAGAATATGACTTTCTTCTTTCAGATGAACACAGTCAGAGTGGTTTTAATCTTTATCCTGGCTCTTCCATGCTGTATAATGGTGTTGGATAGTGGCCCTTTTTTTTAAGCTTCCAAAAACACATATCCAACATAAAACTAAACCATGCTCCATCAGGGAGTCAATACATGTCTTATAAAGTGGATCGATTTCTTTTTGTAACAATTTTTGTACATCATGTGAAATACATCGAGTCAGAGATCAGCGAAGAAGTTGACAAGAATGTACATTCAGCAGCCACTGGAAGTCTGTGATTTGTGTTTGTCATTTAAAAACTGGAAATATATATTTTTTATTATTACAAAAACACTTCAATGCACTTTATAAGACATACGTTAACTGCCTGTTGCTGTATATGTTACTTCTAAGATAGATTATTCCACTTTTGGAAGCTTAAAAAAACCAACCCTACCCAACACCATTATACAGCACAGAAGAGGCAGGATACAATTTTATGGCCCGTTTCCACTGACTGGTACAGTACAGTATGGTATGGTTCAACTTTATCAGGCTTGTGTTTCCACTGCCTAAATACTTCTGCGTCAAGCACACGCGTATGCTCCGGAGCAGCCTACAGTACGTGTGGACGCATAGCCCTCGCCGAGACTATCGGGGACACTGATGCGCACCTCTCAAAAAATGTAAATACGACGTGGAACACAAGCTCTGTGATTGGTCGGCGCAAACCCGATGCAGCGAGTGTTTAAAAACGTGGAGTCTCGTGAAGGAGCTCTAGATGGAAACTGTTATTTTGTGCTTACCTTATGATTAAAGTTGTTGCACGTCCGCCGGTTCCTGCTTCTGAATGAGCAAGTTTGAGCCACTTGTACATAAAGGTAGCGTTCAAAATAAAACAATACACCCGTGAAGAAACTCGACACGGAGGAACATAAACACCTACCGCCAGCTGGTGTTTCAGAAGTGTTATTGCAGAGCAACACAAACAGCGCACAGAAGTATAAATGCACGACTACACGCATTGTATGCGATGTGGTTCATGCCGATCAGTCGATGCAGAAGTATAAACCAGGCTTAAAGGGTACCAAGGGTACCTTTTTGGTGGGCGTGGTGTACGACAGAAAGTTTTAGTCGATGTCATTCTTACTGAAGGAAATCTCCCTCAAAGTAAAGCTGTACGGGTCGTTCACATATCATATGAGAAGCACTTCTTACAAAACAGATGTTTACACACATACAAACTTGTGTATAATTGTTCATTACTAACTTTTCTATGAACATGAGTTGATTATAACTGCAGATCAATGACAGTGTGAAATAGCCTACAGTAATGTCTGTGATTATATAAAATAAATAAATAAATGCAACATATATAAACACATACAGAACCTTACAGTCTTCAATATGCTACCAATTACAGAAAAACTACACAAAGCATGCATTTAGTCCTTATTTGAGTAAAAAAAAAAAAACGACACGCAACATAGCCCACAGTCAGAGAAAACCTCTCATCTGTATCTTTAATCTTCACCGGCACATGTAACCTCTATTAGAAAGTAATTTCGTCATTCCGAGTTCATACTGTGTAATAGTCCAAAAGGCAATGATAACAGTTATACATGGGAGTTTGTTCATGTTTTAGGTTGCTGAAAGAATCCTTCACTTCATTTTTTCAGGCTTCTCCTTTGTTTTTTCACGCTTCACTCTCACGTTTGTCCGTTTATGAAAGGATCAGAAGTCAGAAGCACTTCAATAATTACGCGCAAGTTATTATCATCAGCTCAAGAAGTTTGTTATTTTAAATATAGACATGCACACAAGCGAACGCGAGATTCCTGAAGAAAGTGAAACCGCTCGCACTTTTAGACGGCCTCGTAAAACAAAAACAGGACATGGCAGATTTTGTTCTTCTTGGCTTTGTGGCTGTACAACAAGACAACGACAAGGTTTGTTTGAGCTCGGGTCAACCATGGCTATTTTTATAATATGCATATTATTATTATTATATGCATATAGTATTACGATGTAATGTCTCGGTTGTGTATTTAAAAATTGCTTTGTCTTTATTCTTCTGCTAATTTGGGGGTAATTTTCACATTTGGTTAAACTATTTAATGCTATAGATAAAAATAAAGCTTAAGTCTGGTAGGATTAAGAAATGGGTTGGAAATTACTAATTAGTTATGTGTGACTTTTCATGTGTTTAGTTGTCAGTTAAACTGTTTATGAATGTGTCTTTCTTGAAGTTTATTGTGTAGTTTTAATGTTTTTTTGTTTTGTTATTAAAATGAATAAAAACAAAAAAAGAACATAACCACTGTAAGTGACTTACAACTACAGAACATTGTCCAACCAACATCTAACTTAACAGCTAAAACTGTTAAGTTAGCACTTTTAAACATCCGATCACTTAACAATAAGTCACTTTTAGTCAGTGCTTTTATCAGCACAAATTGCCTTGATTTTATGCTTCTAAATGAAACTTGGCTAGATGACAGTTGTAGCGCAGCAGTTCTGAATGAAACAGCTCCTTTAAACTTCATTATTTGAGTATTTGCAGAGCTAATAGGAGAGGTGGAGGCATCGCTGCCCTGTTTAAAGATGTCTATGAGTGTAAACAAGTGTCATTTGGTGACTATTTGTCCTTTGAATATCTTAGTATAGCACTAAAGGGTGCTCCACGCATTTTACTGATCATTATCTACAGACCTCCAAAATATTCTCCAACTTTTATTGATGATTTTACAGAGCTGTTATCAATAGTAACCTCTGAGTTTGACTATTTTACTATTGCTGGGGATTTTAATATTCACATTGATAATCCAGAAATCAATGCTGTAAAAGAACTCATGACAGTTTTTACCACGTTTGATCTGACTCAGCATGTTCAAGGACCCACACACAATCGTGGACACACTCTTGATCTACTTATAACTAAGGGTCTACACATTTCATCGACTGCTGTTAAGGATGTTGCACTATCTGATCATTTCTGTATTTTCTTTGATGTATTGATCACTCCAGCCATTGAAGACAGATCTGTCTCTGTCAGAAAAAGATGCATAAATGAGAACACTAGTGAGCAGTTTATGAAGGCCATATCGCTAGCACCAAGCATATCTGCAGACTCTGTTGATTCTCTCCTTGATTTGTTTAACTCTAAAGTTCAGAATGTCATAGATGACATTGCTCCTGTTAAAGTCAGGAAGAGAACTGGCAGACTGAAATGGCCTTGGTCAAGGTCCGCATCGGTAAAGATGATGAAAAGACAGTGCAGAAAAGCTGAGCGTATGTGGAGAAAAACAAAACTAGTAATCCATTATAATATCTAAAAAGACAGCCTTAATGCTTTTAATGTGGAACTAAACACTGCTAGGCAGACTTACTTTTCAACCCTTATAAACAGCAACTTAAATAATGCTCGTACACTTTTTGCAACGGTAGAGAGACTCACAAACCCCCCCAGTAGGATTCCCAGTGAACTACTCTCGGAAAGTAAATGTAATGAGTTTGCTCATTTCTTTACTGATAAGATCAATAATATCAGAAAGGCAATCAGCTCATCCAATCAGCCAAGTTGTGTCGACGTCAGACAAGCTCAACCACAACTTAAGAAATCAGACATTATGTCTGATTTCATGGCAATTAATGGTAAAATCCTAGAAGAGATTGTGCAAATTATGAAAACATCAACCTGCAGTCTTGATACGCTCCCCACATCATTCTTCAAAACGGTGTTTAACTGTTTAGAAATTGATCTCCTAAAAGTGGTAAATGCTTCACTTCTCTCAGGGATTTTTCCAAAGTCACTTAAAACTGCAGTTGTTAAACCCCTCTTGAAAAAGAGCAACCTGGATAACACACTTTTGAGCAATTACAGGCCAATCTCAAATCTCCCTTTCATTGGAAAAATCATTGAAAAAGTTGTTTTCAACCAGGTTAACACATTCTTAAACTCCAAGGGGTGTTTAGACAATTTTCAATCTGGTTTCAGAGCACATCACAGTACAGAGAGCGCTCTTATAAAGATAATCAATGATTTCCACCTAAATACAGATTCAGGCAAACTAACAGTGCTGGTATTGCTGGATCTAAGTGCAGCATTTGACACTGTCGATCACAGCATACTTCTGGATAGGCTGGAAAACTGGGTTGGGCTGTCTGGGACGGTCCTCAAATGGTTCAGATCTTATCTTGAAGGGAGAGGTTACTATGTCAGTATAGGTTACCATAGGTCGAGGTGGACACCCATGACACACAAGTCCCACAAGGCTCAATTCTGGCACCTCTCCAGTTCAACCTTTATATGCTCCCTCTGAGGCAAAAAATGAGAAAGAACCAAATCTCCTACCCCAGCTATGCTGATGACACAGATCTACTAAGCCTTACTGCCTAATGACTACAGCCCGGTTGAAACCCTCTGCCAATGCATTGATGAAATGAACAATTGGATGTGCCAAAACTTTCTTCAGTTAAACAAAGAGAAAACTGAAGTCATTGTGTTTGGGAGCAGAGATGAGATTCTCAAGGTGAATGCGTACCTTGGCTCTAAAGGTCAAACAACAAAAAATAAGGTCAAGAATCTTGGTGTGACTCTGGAGTCAGATCTGAGTTTCAATAGTCATGTCAAAGCAGTTAGTAAATCAGCATACTATCATCTCAAAAACATTGCAAAAATCAGATGCTTTGTTTCCAGTGAAGACTTAGAGAAACTTGTTCATGCTTTTATCAGCAGCAGGGTGGATTACTGTAACGGCCTCCTCACGGGCCTTCCCAAAAAGACAGTCAGACAGTTGCAGCTCATCCAGAATGCTGCGGCCAGGATTCTGACTAGAACCAGGAAATCAGAGCACATCACATCTGTCCTCAGGTCCCTACACTGGCTCCCAGTTACATTCTGAATAGATTTTAAAGTATTATTACTTGTCTATAAATCACTAAATGGCCTAGGACCTCATTACATTACAGATATGCTGACTGAATACAAACCTAACAGATCACTCCGATCTCTAGGATCATATAAACTAGAAATTCCAAGAGTTCAGTCAAAGCAGGGTGATTCGGCTTTCAGCTACTACGCCCCTCGCTGCTGGAATCAGCTTCCAGAAATGATCAGATGTGCTCCAACATTAGACACATTTAAATCCAGACTGAAAACACATCTGTTTAGCTGTGCCTTTACTGAATGAGCACTGTGCTACGTCCGACAGATCGCACTATTGTTCTTTTCTTTTTATTCTTTTATAACCCATTGTGGTGAGGGGGCGTGGCCGAGAGACGTCGGAGCGAAACGAGGCCCGCCACAGATGAGATGCACCTGTGGCGCGCACCTGCCTTCAATCCCACGGAAGGAGCTCTGGACTACAAGAGGAGGAACGATGGCAGAGGACAGAGAGAGAGGACCGGGCCCGGACATGTTGTGTTACTTTTGCTTTCAGTTTGACGGCAGTCTCCGTGAGGAGCTGCCGTTCGTTTGTTTTGTTTTGATTTAGACGGCAGTCTCCGTGAGGAGCTGCCGTCCCTTTTATTAATAAATATTTATATAAAGTTCGTCGGTTCTCCGCCTCCTTCTTCCCAGCGGCCAGGTGGCCGTAACTTTACTACACCCATTTAACACATTTTTATCTGTTTTTAATCATTCTTATTATTTGCTTTTTTTTATCTTCTAACACTTGTCTTTTTATTCTTGTTTATGTAAAGCACTTTGAATTGCCACTGTGTATGAAATGTGCTATATAAATAAACTTGCCTTGCCTTTGTCCAACAACAAAACAAGATGAGCAAAACAACAGATTTGACGCAATGGCAGACAATTGATAAAAAAAACTAAAAAAAAAAGACTAAAAAAAAAAAAACTAAAAAAAAAACTAAAAAAAAAAAACACCACAATATGCGGAAACACTAAAAGGAAAAAAATAAATAAAGATACAAATTAAATCAAAATATGTAGTTAAATACTTTTGCAAATACATGTCAAAATGTAAATACTCATGTCATAACATCTCTTTTACTTTGACAATCAAACATCACATTTATTTATTTAGTGTTTGTTTGTTTGTTTATTGTATTGCTGGGCAAACATTAATCAAGATTAATCACATCCAAAATAAAAGCTTGTTTTGACATAATATATCTGTGTGCACTGTGTATATTTATTATGTATATAAAAATACACACATACATGTATATATTTGAGAAAATGTTTATTTATAGTTACATATAAAATAGACAAGTATATAATACAAATGACATATAAATTTAAATATCTATGCAAAAAAAAATGTTTTGTATAGTTTAGTTTTCATGTATGCGTATATTGCATATACAAAATAAATATATATATAACACATGCACACACAGTTCTAAACTTAAACTTACATAAAAAACTTTTATTTTGGATGTGATTTATCAGGATTCATCTTTATCCAGCACTTACTTGCTTAATTTATTTTATTTTATGTCTGGTAATATGCCCCTATTAAAAGGTCCCAGAGAGAGGTGAACCTGGAAACTAAAATCCCAAACTTAATGGCATCTTCAACTCCAAATTGTTTTTTCCAGTCACTTTAAATAAAACCACCTGGCCGGAAATAAATAAATAAAAAAACACTCAACAAGCATCTTACAAACACTACATCCAGCATGCAGCATGCCAAGCTTTCCACATGGTACCTTCATAGCCAAACGGTGTAGGGTCGCTCTTGATCTGATGCCTCTTACTCTTAAGGCTAGAGGAGAGAGGAACTAAACACAAACATTGCATGTCTTTTAGAACAGAAGTCCAGCACATCTATTACAACCTCCCAACCCATCCATCCAAGATTAATAATCACAATAATCTTTCATTATTCCCTTGCAGTCGCAACGCTCTCATCCCAATAAAAGAGAATAATGGGGCCACAAGAAACAAAAGGCTGGTGAGCATCTAAATTCTCATTCACATTCCCAGAGCTGCACAGCGGGGCTACACTGCTAAATGTCATGCCACATCCCAAATGCCAGCTTATCAAGAGCCTGTATTTATTATTCAACACAGCTGTCTCTTCCTGTTTTTTTTACAGGATTCATTTGCGAACTTTGATTTTATGTGTTTCGTACTTCTAATATGAGCTGTAATGAAGAGGCCTGGAGTTTCAATGGCTGGTAGTTAAACATAAAAAAAAATTGTATAGAATTTTTTTTTATTATGAAATTGTATGATTTAGATAGATTCCTGTGAAGTATATTTGTTCTTTACCCCTCTAGATTGTATAATTTCTACATTTAAATTTAAATCTTGACTTGACTTTAGCTTTATAAAAATTACGCTATATAAAAAGACCAGTACAGTAAATAGGCTGAATAGATATAATTTTACTTTCTTCCAGCAGGTGGCGCTTAAAGAACAGCAGGTATAACAGTGTTTTCTTGCTTGTAAAAAAGTAGCTGTACTAGTATTTAAAGAGACATTTCAGCTGAAAATTAAAACTTAATCATTATTCATTCACCCTCAAAATATTTTAAAGAAAGCTGAAAACCTGTAACCATTGACTTTCATAGTAGGAAAAGCAAACACTATGGAAGTCAATGGTTACAGGTTTTCAGCTTTCTTCAAAGTATCTTATTGTGTGTTCAACAGAAGAAACATGCTTAAACAGGTTTGGAACTAGTGAAGAGTGAGTAAATGATGACAGAATTAACATTTTGGGTGAACTATCCCTTTAACATGTATTTTTAGATAATCTATTAAAGAAAATCCAAAAAATACACTATATGGATACAAATTATTATTCTATGTCAAAAATCATAAGAATATTAAGTAACAATCATTAACACGTTTAGTATATTTCCTTCCCTAAAATACATAAGTATATTGAATGAATATAATGTATAGTACATTAACACTAGATGTTTAGCCTAGCTTTAGATAAAGGTTTTCACAGATAAAATGACCATATATTTGGTTCAATTTTATCAACTTTTTTGAAACATAAAACTCCACAAGATTGACTGAACATAAGATCCTTACAGTTTGCATGCAAGTCCAGAACAGAGAATAAAAAAATGTGAATTCTGAATTTCTACCCATTGATTGGTGCATTTGTCATGTAAACTGTGATTTAAATGTTTTGACATAAAACTTCACGTGACTGACTGAACATAAGCTCATTACAGCTTAGTTTGCATGTAAGTCCAGAACAGAGAAAAAAAAAAGTGAATTCTTAATTTCTACCGATTTTGAATGGAGCATTTGTCATGTAAACTGTGATTAAAGTGTTTTGACATAAAACTCCACATGATTGACTAAACATAAGCTCATTACAGCTCAGTTTGCAAGTCAGTAACAGAGAGCAAAAAAAAAATGTGATTTTAAAATTTCTACCCATTTGATTGGTGATAGGTTACATTTGTAATGTAAACTGTGGCTAAAATATTTTGAGTGCTTGTGCATTTTCGATTATTTTTAGAGGAAGTCAGAAACTTATTTGATTGAACAGCTTGAAGTGTAAACCAGTATATCTACTTACAATCCAACCAAAACAAACGCTCAAAAAAACAAACAAACATCAAACCTGGTGTAGCAACAGGCCTGGGGAGGCATAAGCTAGGCCCCAGGTCAAGGTGAGCCAGATAGCTAAGAAATTAGGTTAAAAGACTGGTAAGCTCTTGAATAGGCGAGACAGGCTCGTATAACCCCCATGTGAATCAGAAAATGTAATATTATTTAATCTAAATACTGACTGAATTAGCACTGTTTACTCCATTATTAACATATGCTTTCACTGATCTCATCACATGTGGATGATATTAAGTTTATGAGTAAATACAGACAAAAATGGGAAACTTTATATCTCTTTTGCCTGTTCATTTACATGACAGCAGTATTTTAGTGACTGAAAACGCACAATTAAAACACCAGCATGTCATGACGCCATGTGTGTGTAGTAGGTATGTAGACATGGCTATGCTATTTACAGTATGCGTCGATTTTAAAGACAAGCATGAACAAACACACAACAATGTTGGAGTAGGTGGTAGTGTTGCTGTTGATCAAGAAACTAACACTTCTCCTGCAAAGTGTGCATTTACGTCAGAAATATTACAACCAACAGAGTTGCATTTTATGCACACAACAAATTCTAAATTCTAAACTAAACATCAGCACCGAGGACATATGTAATCATCACTTCCTTACAGTTTACAATCAAGGTGACTAATGGCATGGTACTGTATACGCAATTCAGCATTTTTGGACATTTTGGAGGGTATGAGTTACTGAATCATCTCATAGAATGATTTATTAACATTTGACTGTAGTTATGAAGTGAGTTTGGAGTAAAAACATGTAATTATCTATAGATTTTGAACAATTCTGCGTAGCTTATCAGTGAAATACCACTTTGTAGTAAAGGTTGCTTCATCTATTAAAGCACATACTGGTTTACTAGAACCGGCTTAAATGACAAAATGCGGATATAAATTGCCTTTGATTAATCACCCAGCCGTAATATGTGTAAATGCAATAAATTTTTAAAACATTGTCGTGTATATGGGAAACTTAAAAAAAAACTAAACTAAAATCTTTTCCGTTTTTGATAACATGATTGTTGTGCAAACTTAGCATGAATTATTTTGAGCTATTCATTTCTACCACTTCCAAACATAGAATAGAATACAATATAAAGTGTTATTGCTAGAGAGGCAGGGTAAGTATTGATTTAAAATTGTGTTATGCGTAATATAAAAGAGAATATAAAGTGTTATTGTTAGAGAGTCAGGGTAATTTATTTATTTTGTTTACTGTTTTTTAAACAGATTAAAAAGCAGAATAAAGAGCATTAGTAATTGTACACTGTAAATAGTTTTTCTTTATATGTATGTTTTGTTTAATCGAATGACCTTTTCTAGTTATCTCAACTTTGTATAGCTTAAAAAAAACAAAAACGTTTGAAACCAGATTAACTGATTAAAATTTAAGTAACATTAAAACAGTTTGTGTCATGACTTTTTGGGCCGTACCGCAATAATGCGCAAGACGTGTATTGCGTGCTTTTTTTTGCTATTTTCAGAGCAGCGCAAAATTTATTTGTGGACTCATGGGCTTGCTGGTCTAAAAAGGAGATGTGTTAAGGCGCATTGTTGGCACGGTGCTATTTTGAGAAACTGAAATAGATCACGCCATTCTCCAACTGAAAGCTGGTCTAAAGTCCAGCACAGAGTGCCTATGCAGGTCCAAACGCGTACACATTGCTTAACATGCACAGCAATACACAAATATCTTTACATATAAAAAAATAAAAATTAAGGATTAAAATGTTACAAAAAATTAAATTTTCTAAATAAATGTAAAAACCACTGCCTCCATGCCTTATCTCAGGGGGCTTTTTCAGTATATTATAACAATTTGCATTTGTATAATGTTATTATTATCAGTAATATTATTTATTATATGCATATTTATATTTGTTTTAATAAAAACAAGTTTAGATTTGTCCACCTGTCGGTTTTGGAGACGTATGCATCACCATATGGAGCAATAGGACGTGTGTTTGGATATAACTCAGCTTTTTGACCACACTTAATTATTATTGTTTATTTATTAATTTGTTGGAAATTAGAACTGAATTTAGAAATAGTTTTGAAACAAATCTTTGCTTTTAACAAACACATTTTAAATATGTAGACTAATGAATGTCCTCAGTGGAGTGCATACAACACCGTGTCCTTATCCACAAAAGTGAAGTAAAGAGGACGAGTGGAGTAGGCTCGTTTTTATCCTCGCACTGTAGATGGTCTGTTTTCTCGCTAGCAAAGCGTTCTGTTTTTACACTTACAAGGTCCGCCATGTAAATAGCAAATGTAAATAGCAAATGTTAGACCATGCGCCGGGGTGAATTTTTCCATTCTAAAAAAAGCAAAAGTGAATTCGGACACGCCCTTAATGCTTTTGCACTTTAGACTTTGCACCTAGATCGTTAAAATAGAGCCCTTTGTCTTTTTTTTCCAAAGTGTATATCTAAAAAATAATAACACTTTACTGGGAATTGACGTCATCTACCTTTTGCTCATTTTGAAATTCTGATGACAGTGCAAGTGCCTTTTTTAAATTAAAACATAACATGGCAATGCAAAAAAAATAAACACTGCGACACTGCAAGCGAAATGTCACAATGGAAAAGTTTATCACATCCTTTACACTGCACGTGGGTGGCATACCATGCTAATAAAAAGTTCAGATGTGTTTTTGAAGGTGATAATGCATGCAAGTAAAACCACACAAGCGACTTTGATACCTTTAGTGCGTGGAGCAGTGGCAGAGCCGACAGTTGAGGCTAAAGAAAAGCGGCGAGTGACTTCTGTCTCCTTAGGGGCGGGTTCTGAAGTAGAGGCACATATGGGTTAGTAGTAAGAAGAGAAAACAGGATGAGGTGGTGAAATGAGTGGTAAGGTGAAAAGAAAAAAATACGGAAAATACGTTTTAAAGGTTTAGCAATGGTTTTGGTTCTCATGTCATTTCTCAGTACTCTCACAAAATCTAAATACCTTCCGGTTGACCTAGGTCTCTATTTTCACATCATTGATCTGAAAGCAGTACAGTGTTTTGTTTTGTTTTTTATCTTTTGAAAACGGTTGCAGAAAATTAAATGTTAAACTATACAATTTTAATTATTAAAAAAGTTTAATATACCTGCATTATATACAGAAGTCAACATTTGAAGCAGATCAAAATAGGTTTTTAAAATTTTTCTAAGATGGAAATAGATGTTGTTCAATAGTTTTAGACAATTGTCATAAACTTATTTTGACCCATTTCAGATGCTCATTCATTTATTTTATTTTCGGCTTAGTCCCTTTATTAATCTGGTGTCGCCACAGCGGAATGAATCGCCAACTTATCCAGCATATGTTTTAAGCAGTGAATGCCCTTCCAGCTGCCCCCTTCAGATGTTAATTACTGTAAACAAATATTCCACTTCTGTTCAGCCACAATTAATTTATTTTTATTTGAAAGATTAAGATTATTTATGATTATTTATCTCCACTGAATGTAATTCACTTGAAACTTTCTAAAAATTCTAAATACAGAAAGTCCACAACGGTGTTCATTTAAACGAACCTTTTTAACAGATATTGTATATGTTATCCTATTATTGCTGTTGTTTTCTAGAAATGAACAATATTGTACATATATTCTATTTTTATTTGAACTTGTTTTTATACATTTTAAATAAAAACATCTCAACCAAACGTCATCTTGGTTGTTTTGATACAGTGGGAACAATTTTGAAGAATTTCTATCAAACAATTAAATGTATTAGTGTAAGTTAATAAAATAAAAGTCAGTTCAAACATTAATTTTATTTAACCTGTGTTTAATCATTCATTCTTTATATGAATCTTTTTTTGTTCAATTTATTTTTTTTCTTTGGCTAGAAATAATTAATAGATGGAAATCCTGCCCTCATTTATACCATTATTTTTGAAAAGACAGATGAATGGATAAATTAGCAATCCATGTTAATTTTTGTCAATTTTTACACACCATATCTACTGTAGCATTATTTATTCTTCTGTTGTTAATTAAATTCAAATTAATTATCAGAATGACACTAAATGCATTTAGAAAAGAATGTACACTACAATTAAACTAAATTAAAATTTAGAGCTTTAGAGATATTTAGAGTTGTTGATTTTCTTTTCCTTATATCAACATTTTATTTGCTCAGAACATTTTTTTTCTTCTTTCACAAGAAATATAATGTTCCTCCTGCAAAAGATCATATTAATAGAAAGCTACATTTGGACTTTTTCATGATTAGGCCAGAAATGTACAGCAGAAGACAGACAGATTCAAGTAAGTGACATTTAAACAGTTTAACTCTACGCTCTTTTTTTAAAACACTATTTAACTTTTTTCATTTATGACCCAAATGACTCCTCCATGAACCTTATCATGGTGGAGGGGTTTGAGTGCCTGAGTGATCCTAAGAGCTATGTTGTCAGCAGCTAATGCCCCTGGTAGGGACTCCCAAGGTCTTGGGTGACAAGCCATACTAAGGTTTAATATGCGGTTCAAAAACTCATTATGAGCACAAAAAGATCGAGGACAGTGACGTCACCCGCTATGGTGCAGTCAGGGTCCCACCTTGGAGCTAGGCCTGGAGTGGAGGCTCATATGAGAGTCCCTGGTGGCCAGGTTTTATCCTAAAGAAGCGATGTGGGACAATCCTCCGGCAGGCCTACCACCTGCAGGGGAAGCCGTAAGGGGCCGATGCATTGTGGAATGGGTGGTGGTTGAAGGTTAGGACCACGACAACTCAATTGTCAGTTATAATCTATAATATTATTGTCATTTTTTCTGCCATTATTACTATCATCAATATTATTGTTGTTATTCTAACTACTAAGTTTACCAATGTATCAACATTATTATGGATCAACTACGTTATTGTCCACCAATGATTGGTTATGTTCTATTATTTTGTTCTATTTATATCTATATTATTTTTGCTTTTTTATACTATTTATCAACTTTTACTGATATGCTTTCTGTTGTTTTGCATATTGGGCATTTATTATGCTCTCTTGTTTTTAATACTTTGACCTGTGCGTCTTGTTACCTTAACACACCAAAGCCAAACATATTCACACTCCTAGCTGTATCTTACTGTTTATGTTCTTTTTTCTGTTATTTGTTTTTTTTTCTCTAACATTTGTATTTGATTTCATGTCATGTAATTTGTGTATCTCTAATATTTCTGTCAGCACTTTGTAACATAATTGACATGAACCACCCAGACAATATACAATTTTTACCACCTAAAAATGTCAAAATAACAAGTGTGTTAAATATTAAAGAGCCCCAATTATGGGTTTTTGGGAATGACCTTCCATGTAGTGTGTAACACAGCTCTAAGTGAAGTGAAATATCCAGCTAAGGCTTAAATGTGAAAGTAGACAGTGTTTAAAACTATTAATTCATCTATAAAAGAGTCGACTCATAGTGGTGCGAATGAATCATAGTAAAAACGAGTCTTTAGCCGTTTCAGCGTGACTTGGATACGAAACAAAAGCCCCACCCAGTTGTTGCGCGCATAAACCCATTAAAATTTAAACCTGCGGTCCCGCCCACTAACACAGTAGCAAAGAAGCAGTAGCAAAGAAGAGAAAGATAAATATATTCCAGTTGAACCAAGTCATGCAGATGCTGTGCTTAGCAGGATATTATTGGAAGTGTGATTGAAAGTTAGTGTTATTTTCTTTACCATCGACCATTTGTTTGAGGAAGGATCAGAAAAGACTATTGATGTAAGGGACTTTTTCAGTACATGGATCAGTGGATCAAGGATCAGTTTCTTCCTCCATTTCACAAGTGTAAGTAAGTGCATTACCATGGTTGCCTCCTTGTTTTCTCTAGCTTGCAAATGATCTACTTAATTGTGTTTTGTAACTTGTAACCTCGTGTACTGTATCTGGTTAACTCTTTATATTCTCATATAGCGTCTAATACCACGTTGAAAATGCCACGTGTGCCGCTTTGTTTTCGGATTTAAATGCATTTGTGAGTGCTTCACTGTCGTTTGTCGTTGCTATGGCCACCGTTAGCTGTTCTTACACACGTGCAGCGGTCAAGGTTCGAAACGGGGTGAGGTGTCTGAATAACACGAAGGGCCGGAGCAAGCTGAACTGGCGCTCTAGGCGAATGGCGATCACGCCGCCCTCAACCCGAAAGTGAAAAAAAAAGTGAGCGGTTCGCGGATGAAAGTGAGGACTGGGAGGGAGGGGGTGGGTGTCGCGGATGAAAGTGAGGACTTGGGGGTTCACGGGCGCCGCTTTGACTATGGCGGCCGCACCGGCCCTAATAGCACTGTTGAGAACCGGGTACTGTCTACTATGGTGTTAGTAACTACTATGAAGCGTGTTTTGGGCAGCCGCTGCGATTGGCATTTCACTCTGTCTCATGCTGAACACAGTCGACCAATCGCAACAAGCTGTCATCGATCCAATCAGCGCAGATTAGCTTTGCGCTAAGTAGGGGTTTGGGAACAAATAAATCACTAAATGATTCATATGGAAGTCCCTGGGATAATTAGGTAAAAAATAAATGCATATTATAATATATATGCATGTATATCAGCCTGTTGTTGGAGACCCTTAAAACCAAAATATGACCCTTTTTAATGTATAATAGGGGCTCTTTAAAAGACCAAAAGTTGTCTGAACGACTTTTTTGATATGTTCAAATATACGGAAAACACCCATGGCTCAAAAACTGCCATAAACTGTTAATTAACAGTTAATTATTATTATTATTATTATTATTATTATTATTTTTACAATGCATCAATTAAAAAAAAACTAAAATACGTACAAAATTCAAAAGTATCAGAGAAATACATTGTGGCACTTTCTTGAGTTTAAAGTATTTAAACTCTTATGTTGACCTGCTTTGCACATAATTCATATTCCTTTAGAGAATCTCCACGCTCTACAATGTTAAGCCACCAGAGATTTCCACGTTACTTTCAAAAGTGGCTCGTATTCGAAAAACAAAATAGGCTTAAGCGTTCTCTGAGACGACTGACAGAGAGTGATGACAGTGAATATTAACAGCAGGGACAACAGGCAGACATCAGGATGAGATGATGGATGAGTCCACACAGAGACGAGGCATGATGATGCTGTGCCGTTACCTGCGGGCAGAGATCTGCGGTTTGACAGGCCCTGTAAGGTGAAACGCTTTCTAGGAAGAGCCGCTCGCTCTGAGCCGAGGCTGGATGAAACGTCAGCTACAAGAGGAGAGGAGGAAAGCACTGCCGTTAAAGCAGCATGAGGAAGAAGTGAAAGGGAGAAGAGACTAAATAGGATCTGTCATTTAAAAAAAAGCGTGTATGATGGATTTGCTCGAATATGATAGTTTTAGTTGTATTATTAATACTTTTAGATCATGTAAGATGTTGAGTCTTTCACTTAAAAAAAGATTAAAGTTCATCCTTAAAGTTTGTTTGCTGAATGATTCAACCCAATGATAACTGATTATGAGTTAAAATTGATTTAGTTATTGTTAAATATTTCACAATGTGCTGCTTAACAAAGATTTTTTTTTACATATTGTTAAACATAAAAGCTTTAATAATTCATTTCTATTAACTCATGTATTTTTTCTTTATTTTATTCATTTTATTTCAATTCCTTTCTACTGCGAGATACTAGAATTTAGGCTAAACCAACAGAAAAAAAAATTATATACTGTTTATACAGTAGGGGAAATCAATATTGAACATGTCAACATTTTCTCAGAAAACACTTGAAATTATACCACATGTTGGTAACAACCAAAGGAACCTATATATGAAAAGAAAACAATATTAATTAGTTTACAAATTATGTGTAATAAAATGAAATGACACAGGAAAAAAGTATTGAACACATGAAGAAAGGAAAGTGTAGAAAGGCAGTGAAAGCAACTAAAATGTATCAGTAGTTATTCAGCAACCCTCTGCCCTTCGTCAGTGTAAAATAATATTACTGTAGCTGCTTCAGTCCAACGTCTACATTAGCAGGAGGATGAAGAGGAAACCAGGGTGGACACTGCAGCAAAACAATGATCCAAAACACAGCCATGGAAACTCTTAAATGGTTTCAAAACAGCCCAGCCATTCACCTGACTTGAATCCAAAATAAAATACAAATTAAAGATCAGATTTGATAGATGAGACAGAGAACCATCAAGATTTTTAGACTCTGTTGAAAACTTACACCTGAGCAATGCATGCAACTTCATTCTCTATATGAGAGGTGTTTTTAAGCTGCCATCACCAAAAAAAAAGCCTTTTATATAAAGTATTAAATACATTTCAATAGTTCAGTGCCTTCTCCTTGTGTCATTTCATTGTTATTACACATAACCATTTATTTATTTATT
>CAIGQZ010032666.1:1339300-1350975 GCA_903798205.1 Danio tinwini
TCTCTCTCTCTCTCTCTCTCTCTCTCTCTCTCTCTCTCTCTCTCTCTCTGTTGCATTTGAATCTTTGCTATTTATTTACAATACTGCTAATGTTCAAATACTTGTAAAAAATACTGTTTACTGAATATAATTGTGCAAATAACAAAATCAGCCTTATTAAAAATATAAGAAAAAAATTCATCTACGCATAATTGCAGCTACGATTAAAACCATAAATATTCTTTTTTTTAGGATGTTGGTCAGGGTTATTTTCCCAGGTGTTGGATGAGCTGCAGGATTTGGCTTGACTAAGTTTCGCAACATGCAGAGGAAGTAAGCAACCAGGGAATGATGGTTTTCGCTCAATTTACTTTCGCAGGGTTCATGAGACAGTTCTTCCAGCAGGCAAGACAGGACATATTGCAGAATAACAGGCTTTACCAGAAGACTGTTGAAAAACCAATGGAGCGCCCAGAAGTTGAACCTAAAAGCCGTGATGACACTGAGGATGGGGCTGAGTTGTGAGTGTAATATACGCAGTGTCAAAGCCTGAATGGTCAACAGCAGTCTAGCCTGGTCAGGATAACCAATATCAAATGTTTTGGGGATCTGTATGCGCGATGTACTTGTCAGCTCCTCGAGAATTGTATTGGCAGCATTTCTGGTCACCGTTTAAAAGATGATGTCAGGCTCGGCAAACAATGCACCAACGACAAGTCCCTCAGGAGTAATAAAGCAGGAACTGACTATGCTGAGCAGATACGCTCAGGATTCTGAATCTGCAAAAACAGTGCTGTTACAGTCCAGAACCCTCAGTGCAAACTTCAGCACCTCCATACTCTTGAACAAATGCGCACCTTCGATGAGCGTCCACCTAGCACTCAATAAACAATCTGATGTGATCACATGACCTCTCTCTCTCTCACTAGGGACCACTGACCTGCTGGCGTGAGGTAATTTTTCCTCTCCTCTCGGCTGTTACAGTGATACTTCTAGATACAGACATGAGCGCGTATCTGCAGAGTGAGTTTTCCCCTCTGCATCAGTTATCATGGATCAGCTGTGATTACCGCTGCCGTTTATCATTGTCACTCATTGGTGAACAGCGCCAGAGCATTACAGCCAATCGCAGGCCTTTCTATTGAGCATGTTACCAAACTCGCTCATCAACGCTCAGAACGCGAGCGGGATAATATTTGCGTTTGTTTATTTGCTATAAATGCTCGTTCTGTTCGGTACTTAAGTTTTAAAGGTACACTCTCAGAAATAAAGGTCTGAGAGCTGTCACTGGGGTGGTACCTTTTCAAAAGGCACACATTTGTACCTAAAAGGTCCATATTAATACCTCAAGGGTACATATTGGTACCTAAAAAATACAAATGTGTTCCTCTTAAAATTTGTAGGTACTAATATATACTTTTGAGGTACCAATATGGACCCTTCAAGTCCAAATGTGTACCTTTTGAAAAGGTACCACCCCAGTGACAGCTCTCAGACCTTTATTACTGAGAGTGTACAGTTCATATATCTGACTGTTTCTATTAAAGGACAAAATTGTATTACAAATAATATATAAATATGTTTATAAATTTTAATATAAGAATTGTTTTGCTGTGAAGTAAAAACTTTTATTGTGTATGGAAAGCATCATCAGTGCACCGTGATGCACAGAGTAATGAAATTGAACAGAATCAATGGCATGATAATCGTAACCAAACCAAACCATGAGACAAGTGTAGGTTCACAACTCTATTAATTACTTACTATTGACTTGTTTCAAACCTGTTTGAGTTTAGTTTTTTATTTGATTAAATACAAAAGAAGATATTTTGAAAAAAGTTGGAAACCTTTACCCTCCATAGTATTTTTTACTATAAAAATCAATAGTTATAGGTTTTAAGCTTTCTTCAAAACCCCTTATTTTAGGTTCATAAGAAAAAAATAAATGTACAAATGTTTGGAACCACTTGAGTGTAAACAAATGATGAGTAAATTTACATTTTTTGGAATGAACTGTGCCTTTACCTAGAGCAAACAAAAGAACTAAACAATTCTGCCTGCTGTTTCATTGACTGTTTTATTGATCCCTATGATATAGTAGCACTGAATAAAGTTGGTTCAATCCAAAAATAAATTGTAGTTGTAAACTACTTTTACAATGTTGTTGAAGCTTAGCTTGTTACATTTACCATGTGGCGTAGATTCAGTTTAGTTAAGCTTTATTTAACATAGCTAACAGCTTAGCTCACTACATTTTCCAAGTAGATTGCTCAACACTGCCGGTTTCTTAGAAATTGCTAGTTCTCATAAACAATTATACTATCTGGATTCTTTGTACACCTCTTTTCAGTGTGCGAAAGTAAATTTTTAAACACAGAACCAACACTAAAGTTTAGATGTTACTTTTTATTGCTATTGTTGTTGTTATAATACTTTTATTCAGCAAAGAAGAACACATTAAATTGATTTAAAAAACCCCGGAAAAGTAATTTATATTTTATTTTATTTTAATTTAACATTTATAATGTTAAAATTTTTTTCAAATAAATGCTGTTCATTTCAATTTCTTGTTAAAGTATTCTGTAAAACATTAATAAATACACTTCAACATTATTAATATTATTAATAACAACAATTATAATATAAATAATGTATCTTAAACACCTAACACCTATAAAGCATTACACTAATTTTTAAAAAAAGAATCACTGAAAACTTACCCTGAAAATCAGTTTTGTCATCAATATTTATAATTTTTTACTGTATTGCAATCACATAATTGCAGCATTGATGTGTATAAGAGACTTCTTTCTTTCAAAAATATTATCAAAACTTCCAAAATCTAAAATTTTTTAACAGTATACTGTACATATGGGCCTTACCTGAAAGAACATACTGTCCCCGCACTGCCGCCACAAAGCTTCAGAGCGTGGCTTATTCTGACAATATTTCTCATAAATCTGCAACTCTTCTTTCTGTAAGACAGCAGATCAAGACATCTATTAGTATCCCATTTCTCATGCTTTCATTTTTCCTGTTTCTCAAACTACATCTCTGCCAATTGAAAACTCTGGCATTTAAGCAGAATTTTCCAGCTCTTTAGATCCCATTTCACATACTTTTAGTTGTACTGTATGTCAAACCTCAACTCACCCGCTTCAAAAAACATGTTCCCACCAACTCCGGCTTTTCGGCAGAATTTTCCAGCTCTTTGAGAAATGTCCTGTCAAAACATCATTTATAAAATGAGAGACTAAATAAACATGCCAAAGAAAAGAGAGGTCAACAGGCAGAGAGAGTCCACAAGGTTTGGAAATGAGTAAGACTGGCCCAAGAATGTGTAGAAGATATTTGAAAGTGTACAGTGATGTGAATCCTCTCTCTCATATTTTCCAAATACATTAGAAAACATTTTCCAAATGCTCTAATGGAAAAAAACTGACTGCTCTCAAATCTTCTCAAAAGAGAAGCAGTACCATTCTCTTAAAGTTCTGCTTTTTAAATTGCATAATATTACATCACAATTCTTCTCCTTTATTTTAAAAAAAAGTATTTATCAATTAAATGCATATATTATATTTATATTACATTTTAAACTTAACTGAAATAAGTTAAAACGTGAAATACAACTGGTTAACAATAATGATTATAATATAAATAATATAAATATATTAAGGCTTGATTCTAACATATATTCACATTCTAAGGTTTGCAATTATTTTCAGGAAACTGCATGAGGAAAGAAGTTCCAAGCAGTTCTGATATTGATAGCTCCATATCACTATGCCCAATGCTTTAAGTTATTTCACAGACCACAAGGACCAAAAATCCAATCAAAACACATAGCTTTGAATGCGGATGTGGATGTGGAAGAAACTAGTCCTACACACAGGAGTAGTTTGAGGGCATAAACATGTCAAAGTCTTGAAATACAACGTTTGAACATTATCGTTAGGTGTGGTAACTGTATAGTAAAAGTGGAACAACTGATCCCGGTCCATTGAATTATTATAAAATAATGCACACTCAAGGTGTAACACATGCACCATCATTGGCACACCTCAGTTATGCACCATTTCCTAATAATTCAATGGATGGTCATCAATTAGATATTCAAATATATATTCATATTTGCTAATTTATTATTTATATAATTATTATTATTATTATTTTTATTGTTATTATTATTATTATTAATATTATTTTGTTACTATTATTATTATTATTGTTATTATTATTTTATTAAAGCTTAATATTTGTATATTACATGCATATTTGTATATTACATTACTGTAAAAAATATCCAGTCTTCCATATTTTGCGAAAAGTTTGAAAAAGGTTATTTTTTATTAATATTTTGAAAAGCTTGAAGAGATATATTGTCTGTATTAGTGTTTTAAATTATGGTACAGGAACTTCATTTTTTCTATTTTATGTATTTATTAGTGCTGATAAAATGAATCATAATTAATCACATCCAAAATAAAGGCTTGTTTGACATAACATATGCATGTGTACTGTGTATATTTATTATTCATATATAAATACACTAATGCATGCATATATTTGAGAAAATGTTTATTTATATTATATTTATATTATTTATTATATATAGATAAAACATATATGCATATACTACAAATTATAGATAAATATCTATGTAACAAAATAATTTTGATTCTATTTATGTGTAGCACATATTGTATCACATATACATAATAAATGTATAGAATACACACACATATTATTTCAAAACACTAATATATATATATATATATATATGACAGCTTAAAGACGCCTCTAATATGGAGAATGAAGTGATATGAATTGCTCAGCTGTGAGTTTTTCACAGACTTCAATAGAGTCTAAAAATCTTGATGGTTCTCAGAGTTTTGTCTATCCAAACTGATCTTTATTTTGTATTTTTATTCGATTCGAGTCAGGTGATTGGTTGGGCTATTTACAGCTTGATTTCCTTTATCTGAATGCATTTGAGAGTTTCCTTGACAGTGTTTTGGATCGTTGTCTTGTTAAAATGTCCACCCTGGCTTCATCTTCATCATCCTAATAATGTAGATGATGGACTGAAGCAGCTGTTACACTGACGAAGGACAGAGGGTTGCTGAATAACTTCTGAGAGATTTCAACTGCTGTCTGGGCTTTCACTGTCTTTCTAACACCTTCCTTTCTTCATGTGTTCAAAACTTTTTTTCAGTGCCGTTTCATTTTATTACACATAACTTAATTTGACAACTAATCATATTTGTTTTCGTTTTATATATGTATTCATTTGGTTGTTAACAACATCTAGTGAAATTTTCAAGTCAACAGCACCTTTAAAAATATGTTTTCTGAGAAAAATGGTGACATGTTGAATACTTATTTTCCACACTGTATATTTCTTATAAAATATATTGTTTCAATAAAGGTCACTCTGTTAAACTGGAGCACTGAATTTTCAACATTAAAGGTCGACAGAGCAAAAATCAAAGTCCCACATGCAATTCCTAACTGCAATTTTTTTTTATGTAAAGAGATGTTTACATATGTTTACAGTGTATATTCAAGGTCTCATGTTGACATCTGTTGACATTTTTTTGCAAATAAATCATCGAAAAACTAACATTCTGATTTGAAGTTGATGAAGGAATATCAGCAGTTCATCAAATCAAATTAACATTTTACTCAAAACACATGCCTGTTAATAAATATTTTCATAGAAATTATTCAAAGAATGGATAATAAATGACTATGATTACAATAGATATTATATTTTATTACAATTCTCATTTTACGAAGACTTCATTTTTTTCTATATGGAACAGAGAGTAGCATTCACATTCTCCAAAAGTTCACCTTTTGTATGGCATAATAATAAAAAAAATCTATACAATGGAAAACAGATGGAAAATGACATAAGAGTGAAAGGCTGCTGACAGAATTATATCCCTATTCTTTTTTTATTCACTAAATATAAATTTTTATAAGGTAATCATTCATTTTCATCAGTTCAAATCAAAACAAACTGTCTAATATCAACAAATACATAAGCCATCGATATTGCACTCGCTTCATAACTGAAATGATGACAGGCTCGTGTTTCTTTGTCTGTACAAGGACAAAACCAAGGCTACAGCAGGTACTGATGGACAATGGCGCTCAGTTGTTTATCCGCACCTGATTGACATGCTAGAAACAGGTGCTGAGAAACGACGCACAACAAAAGCTCTAGGGGACGTTATTGTCAAAATCCCATGTAACTCGATGCCACGTTGGAAACAATGAACTCTAGAGTAATAACCACTAGCATGAGGCCAGCTGAACAACGGGACTGCCAAACCATATGGATTATTAGTCACACTGATCTTACAAACTAATATCACCACCCACAACAAACCAGACACACCACTGTTCCTCTCTGTCGTTATAGGCTTACCTAAAAAAACGGTTGACTTCCTTATATAGTGTTGTGGGTGTTTCCAGTTTACACTACAGGGAAATATCAGAGTACTATATTTAAAAAAAAAAAAAAAAACTAGCCCAACCAGTTGTCCCAAATGCCATGTCAGGAATGCGGGAACGACTATGGGGGAGGGGCTGGTTTATACTGGAAAAAGGGTGCTGTCTTTTCTGGAAAATCTAGCTCATGCTGTTAGTTGGGTTTCGGGATACTGTAGTTGGTTTCTGGCTGGCAGATCATCCAGGGTGAGAAACAAACCAGCTTTGGTGTAATTTACTACAATTATGACTCACATATTATGTGATCTCTTTTTTTAGTCACAGTTTAGTTTTCTTATATGAAAATAAAATAAAATTATGCTATAATATCATTATGAAAATAAAGTGCAGTTTTTGGTCATTATTCACTTTAAGCATACAGAACAATGAAACAGGGAACAGAGTAGCAGTAACATTCTCATCAAGTTCTTTTGTCATTGTTCTTGTATGGAAATAATATAATATATAATATAATATAATATAATATAATATAATATAATATAATATAATATAATATAATATAATATAATATAATATAATATAATATAATATAATATAATATAATATAAAAGAAGACTGAAGTTTCTATGTATTAATTACAGTTCAGTCTGTGTTTGGGTGAAGCAATTACTGTTTCATTCTGTAAACTACTGTTGATATTTCATCTAATAAATAAGTATTAAATAAGATTTGATAAAAAAAGGTATATATAATGTGTGTGTGTGTGTGTGCGTGCGTGCGTGTGTGCGTGTGTGCGTGTGTGTCTATACAGTGCTCAGCATAATTGAGTACACCCCACTTTAAAAATGAATATTTTATCTATTTCTCAGTAAATATAGGCAATGTATTTTTAATGCATTTAAACATAACATAACATAAACATAATATTTTAGTCATCAAATATATTTAGAAATATAAATATAATACAATTAAATAATTGTATATATAATACAATTAAAAAATATTGCAAAAAAAATTACAACCTACACAATTTCAACAAAACTTTAATTTGTTTTTGCGTCTCTAGATTTTTCCTCTTTTTAAAAATTTGTATTTAATATTTTCTTTAACATAAATTTAGGTATACTAGTTTTTGGACCATTATTGTAAATTATTTTGTTAGATAAGCTCCAGATTTGGCTTCAGTACTGACTAATCTAATGTATATGCACAAATATAATATTGTATAGCTTCCTATTAAATTGTATAGCTTCCTATTCCTATTTGTGAGGGGTGTACTTATATATGCTGAGCACTTTTTTATTTACACAAGACCAAATGATGTTATAATTTTAGAAAATAATAGTTACACAATAAATATTTTGTCAAAAAAACCCCTGATCTTAAATCAGATAAAAATTCATTTCGAAATACACATTTTGGAATTAATTCAACTTGATACACTTAATAACTTTAATAAACCTATTAAAACCAATTTTCAAAATGAATTAACAAAAATTGCAATAAATTAAGTTGTCTTTATTTACTGAAACAAGAAATTTTTCCGAAAAGTAATTAATTTCAATTTTCAATTTTTACAGTTTATATTATGGATATAACTTGAACACATATATACTTGTGCATTGGACAACCAGAATGTTCTGTCAACTACTGCACTTAATAGCTTCATTATTAATGCTTATTTTTTTATATGTAACATATAGACTTGGCAAGTAAAAAGAGTTCTGATCTAAGTACTGGAATTAGTAAGATTATTGTTCATTGAGTAAAGCAGCGTGCTGATTTTAATAAAGCCTACAGCATCCTAAGCATGAGTGAATATATTCTTCTGCATATCTGTAATCTTAAAACCTTAATTTAAACTGACTACATTTCCAAAATAAAGAAAGAAAAACAAGTCATTCTCTTTACATGAAACATTTCAGATTAAACAATGACTACTTCTGAGCAAATGTAGCAGCTTGTGTTTTAAGTGGAAATGACAGTACTGGTGCCAAAAACAGTTTCCTTACTTCTGGTGAAATTGGTAGATTTCTGGCAGGTTTCCAAAGAGAACGTCCTTCTTGTTTTCCAGAGATGGTGGGATCAGATAGATGAGTTCTGGGTCATCGAGTGCCGCGGCGTACCCCTGCAGAGAGCACACCAAAATAAACACATCCAAAACCATAAAAATGGACTTGCCTTTACAGCTGATGTTTGTTTTGAGAGTTTACATTATCTTACACTCTGTTTGAACTGTTTACTACAACAGGGAGCCAAAATTCAACAGTTGAAATATTTTGATTTAATTAAAAGAACCTAAAATTGCATATAATCAATAAAGCATCTGTAGTATTTGATGCATGAAATATGAATGAAAGTTGGTGTGAAAGCCCGAATCACAATGTATATAAATAATATGAATGAGACTCTTTAAAATGTGTTTCTTGAGCTTGAACTTAACTACAATAAACTTTATTTACTTGACAAGTAAATTTTCTGATATGTATTTTTAGGCAAAAACTACATTTCAAACATTTAGTTTGACTACTGTAATTTACTTGTTTTTATATCCTGGTGGGGACTTAAACATGAATGCACACAGACTTGTGGGAACTCGTGTCACCATGACTTAAATTGAGGTCCCCACGGGGTAAACATGCTTGTAAATCACACAGAATTAAACATTTCACAGAATTAAAAAAATGTCAAAATAAAAATGCGGATTGTTTCTTTTTAGGGTTGGGTTTAAGAGTAGGGGGTAAAACATACAATATTCATCCATTCATGCATTCATTTTCTTTTCGACTTAGTCCCTTTATTAATCGGGGGTCGCCACAGCCGAATGAACCACTAACTTATCCAGCATATGTTTTACACAGCGGATGCCCTTCCAGCTGCAACCCATACACACAGAAATGCCAACTGACCCAGCCGAGGCTTGAACCAGCCATCGTGCTACCCAGTGCGCTACCGTGATGCCCCAGAATATACAATATGTACAGTATAAACATTATTACGTCTAATGTCCCCACTGGGATATAGGAACAAGTATATGTGTGTACCTGTATTTTTAATGTTGTGGAGACCGAATGTCCTCACAAGCATAGCAATACTGGTAAAATTTTTACCTTTTGTGATCCCTATGAGGAAAATGACTCATAAATGACAGAATGAAATATTTAGAAAAAGTAAACATGCAGATTGTTGCCTGTGAGATTTGTGTTTAGGGGTATGGTTGGAATCAGGGGATAAAATGCAGTTTGTACAGTAAAAAATCATCATTATCTATAGGTAGTTTAAGTGTGAGTAAAACCCTTTGTTTTGCAATAAAGACATTTCCTGTTTACTGTGTTCAGATTCATGTACCTCTATGATGCTCTGCAGCTCTTCCACATACAGCCTTTCTGTCTCAATCAGTTCATTCATAATGTGACTGTTAAGAGAGAGAAAAAAATGTCAGTATATTTTCATACAATGATTACACATTGTGACTAAAAAAAAAAAAAACAATGTATTCAGTGTGAACATGACTCACAACACATGACTCTTAAGAAATGACCACAAAAGATGATACAAAAATATTAAGTTAAATCTAAGCTAAAAGTCAGAGAACTGACATGACTAACAAAAGGGCTACTCAATTTCTATATACAGTTGAAGTCAAAATTTTTAGTCCTCCTGTGATGTTTTTCATTATCAAATATTTCTCAAATAATGTTTAACCTTTTAACAGGCATGATAAGCACCTGGATGACCTTTTATCCATAGGTTATCATTATATTTTATTTTCTTATTACTATTTATCAGAGTTGTGTCAGTATTTTATTCAATATAAGATGTGGGCCAAAAAATATTTTCAAGGAGTGCACCTTAAAGGGTTAAGGGAGGAAGGAATTTTTGACAGTATTTCCTATAATATATTTTCTTCTGAAGAAATTTTATTTGTTTTATTTCGGCTAAAATAAAAGCAGATTAGATTTTTTTAAACAATTTTAAGGTCAATATTATTAGCCCCCTTAAGCATTTTTTTGATTGTCTATGAACAAACCACTGTTATACGTTCACTTAACTAATTACCCCAACTCGCCTAGTTAACCTAATTTACCTAGTTAAGCCATTAAATTGCATGAATACTGAATACTAGTAGCTTGAAAAATATCTAGTAAAGTATGTACTGTCATCATGGCAAAGACAAAATAAATCAGTTATTAGAAATTAGTTATTAAAACTATTATGCTCATAAATGTGTTGACAAAAAAAATCTTCCCGTTAAATTGGTGAAAAAAATAAACAGGGGGGCTAATAATTCAGGAGGGCTAATAATTCTGACTTCAACTGTATGTCAGAAGTCACTGCTAACATTTATAGTAGCAAGTTTGTTGAGAACTAATACTTCACCATGTCTAAACTTCAAATTTCAACTCAATTTGTTAACTACCTCTCATGCGCAAGTCGCTAAAACACCCCTGGAGGAATTAGATTTTATTTTATCTTAACCATTTCTCCTTTATTACAGACCAAGGCAGATGAATTACTTTTATTGTGCCGAGGAGGTGCGTCCTCCTTATTTGAATCAGATGACTCAAATTCCACGTCCCTATCACAGAAGTCTCTTTTCACAGTATGTTCATATGATAAAGTTAGCCAATCCCATGTACAGGGATGTACTTTTCTCCTCCCACCCCTACACTCCCTTTCAAATACAAGCTCCACTAGTAGTTGCACTTCTGCTTTCAGTCCTGCCGCAACAACTGAAATCCAGGGCTTTGACAACAACAACAACAACAAAAAAAACACTTCTACATGAATTACATTATGGATGGGCTTCAGTCTCAATGGTGAGTCATTTATTTGTAGTTCACTTAAAAGTTTCAGCTTAGAGTTTGTTTTAACTTCTGAAAGCCAAGTACAAAATGTCTTTCCACTGGTATGTCAAGCATTGGAGCCCTTGTGCTAAATTTACACTGCAACTGTGGACTTTGAGTACTGAATGTAATTTCTTTCCCATGAAATAAGTCACATGATTAGCCGTGCTAAAAAATACTTTAGAGGCATTTCTCATAGAGGAGAGTTTCTTAAGAGACTATTATGGACATTTTATGATATTTAACCAATGTTAAGTATGAGAAACACTTGCTGATAACACTGCAAGATAGAAAGATTACAGAGTGATCAATAAGATAAAGTGGATTAAACTTATTTTAATATAAATTCAAGGAGTTTTGAAATCATTGAATGACTATGATGTATAAATA
>CAIGQZ010032666.1:1359796-1371242 GCA_903798205.1 Danio tinwini
ATATATATAATATTGAAATGAAATAACTTGAATATAGTTAGTAATATATTAGTAATACATAATAGTAATACATTCAGATAAGGCTGGTGAACACAAATGTTTTAATAGAGGACCATTAAAGACAATTTAGATTTGAGAAGCTCTTAAGAAAATCTTTAGCACTTTTTCATGATTTAAGTTAAGTATGATATTGCATGCAGACGCAATACAGTATCTTGGTTCCTGTATGAATGCAGTTTCCAGAAAAACCACAAACAACGCAGCGTTTAACCCACGTGATCGGTATCATTTTCAGAGTTTATCACAGCTGCACCCACCTTATATTTTAACGTGCAAAACTAATAATAGCGATAGATATTTCTTGGAAGACTTTAAGGGGAAAATTTAACATTTGAAAATTGCTTTTCAAAGAGAAGTTTAAAAACAAGACTGAACATGGGCTATTTCTTAAATCATGTTGTTTTTTGTTTTGTTTTTTAGCTAACGTTATACTGTAGGTGTACCTCAGAGACCACTGCAATGGCTAGAGAATGCTACCACAGATCAGAGATCATTGCAACCAGGCTAGAGAATGGCAATTTGCAAAAAAAGAAAAAGTGTTTTGTCCTCGCATTGTGTGATAAAAAAATGCATACACTTACAAACACACACACACACACACACACGCACACGCACACGCACACGCACACGCACACACACACACACACACACACACACACACACACACACACACACACACACAAAACAGGAACAAAAAAGTGTAAAAAATAAAAACAGAAGCAGCGGCAAATCTGGCAGTGACAAGCAAACTGTAAATTCACCCTGTTGTGAAAAAAGAAATTAGGCTGCAGCCCACTTATTTAATTATTTTATTCTTTAAATTTGTACAGTGGGTTGTTAATTATGTTGTACAGACAGTGGGCTTAACTGGAACATGCTAAACCCTTGGAATCTGATTTGAAGATTATTTATACATGACATTTTGCTTAATGCACCATTCAGTATTTCTATGTATGCTTGATATCAATTACTAAATAGTAATAATACTAATTCATAGATCATAGAAGTGTGTGGATCTGCTTTGAAATAAAAATGATGTTGAAATATGGTGAATGTATAATCCTCAAGTTTCTGATTTTCATGTAAAACTCAAACACAAATATCTGTGATGAACTGCTGCCCTGGTCACTACTGTTGTAATGATCAACACATGGTTGAAATGTGGTTCATTTATTGGCCATCTTTATCCCACTTTTGATGTATTCTCGCGATAAATAACAGTATGTAAAAACACAAAATGCTCTTTCCAAGGCCCCATGCATGGCATCACATTTCTTGTTCTTTATCAAACTCCAATAATCGGCAACTTTTCTTATTCTGACAAATAACACTCTACACCTCCAGAAAGCTGGTCCTCCAGTAGTATATACAATATAATGCTCTAAGACCTGGACATGATCTGCACAGGTTGCCAAGTGTGCTCATTGCTCTAGACCAGGGATCACCAAACCTGTTCCTGGAGGTCCGGTGTCCTGCAGATTTTAGCTCCAACCCTAATCAAACACACCTGAACAAGCTAATCAGGGTCTTACTAGGTATACTTGAAACACCCAGGCAGGTGTGTTGAGGCAAATTGGAGCTAAACTCTGCAGGGCACCGGACCTCCAGGAACGAGATTGGTGACCCCTGCTCTAGGCTGTGGGTTGTCTGACTCAGTGTAAAAATAAACAGTTAATGCAATAAATATACCAAAATTATGCTACCTGCCTCTGCCCGCTATAATAACACTAATTAACTTGATAGATTTTTTGAACCAAGCCTAAACAACAAGCCCATAACAATTGCACATGGAGAATTAAATGATGATGCATTTGCTGTGCGTGGATTAGTTTAAACTGTGGACATATCGGCTTACTGGTATCAATTCTGACCCACTTCTGAGGAATGGTGAGGCTTTGGTGGGCTGGAGGTTGAAATCCTCCCTTGGATCCTCTTATTACTGTGAACTTTATGTGGCTTTGAAACTACATTGTGTGAATTTATTAGTATGTAGTATTCAATAGTACTTAACATATGCTGTCTTATTTTAAAGTTGCTGAGACTTTCATTTCAGGATGTTGACGTACTTCTAATGGAATACTGAGTAGTGGAAGGGACTTTCTTTTGCATATTATTCAATATTACAAGAACAAACAGATTTTTTCCAGTGGATTACTTTCAAGGATTAATTATTCACCTTAATAATACCAACACGCGCTAGCAAAATAAACATTGTAAATTTTTATTTCAAGTGGACTTTAAAATGTTTACAAATTATAAACTTTCAATAAAAACCTCACATTGGTATGATCATGATAGGGATGATGGTCAAAAACCTGTTTTTGTTTGATAGTTAATGCCAAATTATCCAACGAATGAGCTGTTAACACCACTCTGAGAGATTTTTATTTTTTTTTTAAAGAGCAGACACAAGAAGTTGAGGAAGATAAAAGTCAGATATTTAGTATAGCTATGCTGTGATGCTTAAGTTAGGGTCACTGTCTTGAGATCTTCACTTGAGGTGGTGGCTAGTTAGGCCTACTATAGAATTTCAAAGTTGATAAAAGCTGTCTGAAGAAATGTATGTTATATCTAAAAGAACTTCCTTTGAAATGTAGCAAAAGTTAAGACAGTTAATACAAACAGACAGGCAGCAGTGGAGACATCTGTAACAGAAGGGCACACTGAAGAAGGAGAACACAATAAAGCAGATTAAACCTTTGCACATAAATATCCTTCCAAATTTGTTTAGATTTCATTGTTGTTTCTTTTGATATTTAAAATTTTTTATTCCTTAGACAATGGCCTTTGTGATACTAGTGTGAGTGAGTGAGATTCTTTCTTGGGTGTGGTGGTTTTACCAGCAGGTGGAAGGTCTGTAGAAATCGGACTGCCACCACAGCTGGAAAAAAATCCTAGAGGAAACATGTACTGTATATAAACACACCAGTCTGAGTGAGTTACAAGATGTTGACAAACTAGTTCATCCTGTATACTCAAAAATGAGGTTATGCCTGAGATTAAATGTATGTCATTAGAAACCATTGGTGTGAGTCACAGCTTTGGTGGTGCAATTGTTTCTAATAAAAAGATTTAGGTAATTAATATGAACGTCACAAGGACGGGCGTTGAATGTGTCAGAATGTGTGGGGTTTTTTTGTGTACATGGCTACCAAGTTTAATGAAAATTAATCATACAGAAACATTTATGACATAGATAAACATGTATTAATAGCAACATGAATAAATGTCACTTGAATTGCATTGCATGTTCTATGGTCAACAAAAGCATACATGTAAGGTGAATCCACATTTAAGTAAAAGTAAACGAGAAGATTACCATAGTTCCCCCACACACAAACCGGTCTGTCCTTCCTTTACCGAATCATCATTGGAAAAAAGACAATATGAGCCTCACAGCCTAACCTAATCAGCATTTGCTCTGTTGTCATCATCATGCGAATGACCAGCTTCAAACTCGCCCAACAGGTTTTTGCAGTTTGTGATACAAAAAATATTTGAATTAATTGCATTAATGTATGTGTGTGTGTATATACATATGCCTATTCGTATATAAGAATGCTCATCTAAAGTTATAAAAGTTAAAGCTAAAAGTATTTGCATTTTCTGTGCAATGCTAATAATGTAACCACACTGGTCCTACACCACCCAACCCACTCTGTGCTGGGATCGAATCAGCAACCTTACGCATTGGAGTTGATTTCTCTACCAAGGAGGCTATGGCCTTTAGCATCTGTTGCTAAAGCACCTTTTTGGGTTCAGAGAAGCTGGCCTCTGCTACACTAATCCGGAGAAATCATTAAAGAAAAAATTCTAACTCTGAACTATTCACAACAGAGTGGGGCTACCCAATGGTAACCTCTGAAAACCTCTATTCACAATGCTGAATGTGAAAGGTGACAACCTGCAAACGCTTCCTTATTAAGGCCAGTTTATACTTCTAATATGTAGCACACAGATGGTCTGGCGACATATCTAACCATCCATAGCATGCCTTCTGCCATAGCCTGACATGAACCCTGACATGTACCTCTAAAAAATGTAAATCCCATAGACTGTAAACGATATGGACGTAGTATCCGTGACGTCACCCATAGGTTTATGAAGAACCCAAAAGAAGCTACCAGTAGGCGTGGCCAACCGTCGCCATTTTGTTACCGTGTCATCGCACCAACCGAGGCATACCATACAAGGGCAAAGAGGCGGAGCGTGAGCGGAGCTACAGACGCATGAGAAACACTTAATACTTAATTACCTGCGACTCGTTTGTGTTCTGACCACATGTGCTTGGTTGTACACTATATCAATAAAGTGTTTAGACTTTAGAATGTATTACACATTGAGCCACTATAAGCATCGTTCTTATGACGTTTTTCAACAGGAGCAAAGTGCAAATTACTTCCAAACACTTTAGATATAGTCTGTGTTAGTAAATGCAGGGCTATTGATGAAATCCAGGCAGAATTGTATGACAACGCTTCAGATGACTGTTCTAGAGCCTACAGCTAATAAATCTGTCAGATTCTGGAGTGCATTACAGGTCTAAAGAACATTATAAATGATAAATGATCTTAAATAAAACAAATACATTTATAGAGATGGTATAAGTATATCATTTCACTCAACTTGAAAACGGAGGCCATGTGAATGGTTTGTGAGCACAATTAAGTGCACACAGCATGCCATACCATCTGATAATTGCAAGAAATAATTCCAAAAGGCAACTGACTGTGTGAAGCCACATAAAACAGCATGCTGTTTCATGTCAGCGGCTAATCAGCTGAGGTGACGTGACGGCGACCAGCGAGAGCTAGCTGTCACTCAAGTGGTCACGCCCTTATTTATGCAAAAATAATATAACCTAATATAAAGAAAATGGATGAATTATAAAAAAAAATCACCCCCCCTCACAGTTGTCATGAAGGGTAATATTAGCTATATGAACTAAAATCGTTCTTTGTACCAGGCTGTAAACACCTTTTTTTCTGCTGTAAAGTTGGCAATTTTAACAGTGGGCTCAATAGAAATTTGCTCTATTATGGAGCCAGGACTAGCGGAATTTCGATGAATTGCAGTTTCAGTTACTTCCGTTTTGGGCTCCCCGAGGGAGAGCGGGAGGCTGCCGCTTGGTAAATCCATGCCGCGGCAACTTGTAGGGCAAGAGATGTGACTTCTCAGTTTGGTAGCAGTGACAAGTGTGGCTGGGGCCAAAAGCCGTGAGAGGAGCTAGCCCAGTGGTGCGAGTATTTTACAAGAGTCAAATCCCCCAGATTTGCTCCAGATGGATACTTTTGTTTTGTGTCTACTTTATTAAAGAGCCCCTATTATACATTAAAAAGGGTCATATTTTGTTTTTTTCATATTTGTCATTTTCTCCAACAACAGGCTGATATGCATGCAAGGTCAAAAAACACTTTCATCGACTTATAATATGCATTTATTTTTACCTAATTATCCTAGCGACTCCTATACAAATTGTTCAGCGATTCATTTGTTCCCAAACCCCTCCTTAGTGCGAAGCTAATCTGCACATTTGAACAGATGACAGCTTGTTGCGATTGGTCAACATCGTTCAGCATGAGTGAAATGCCAATCTCAGCAGCTGCCCAAAACACGCTACATAGTAGTTACTAACACCATAGTACACAGTACCCGGTTCTCAACAGTGCTATCAGGGCCGGCGCATCCATAGAGGCGACCTAGGCGGCCGCCTTGGGTGGCAGAAAAGTGAGGGTGGCGAACCCCCCGGTCCTCACTTTCATCTGCGACACGGCTCTCACTTTCAACCACGAACCGGTCACTTTCTTTTTCACTTTCGGCTTGAGGGCTGCATGATCGCCGTTCGCCTAGAGTGCCAGTTCAGCTTGCTCCGGCCCCTCGTGTTATTCAGACACCTCACCCCGTTTTGAACCTTGACCGCTGCACGTGTGTAGGAACAGCTGGCGGTGGCCATAGCAACGACAAACAGCAGTGGAATGCAAGCTCACAAACACATTTAAATCCGTAAACAAAGCAGCACGCGTCACGTTTTCAATGTGACATTAGACGTGATATGAAAATATAAAGAGATAACCAGATATAGTACAAGTGTTTACAAGTAACAAAACACAAATAAATAGATACTTTGCAAGCTAGAGAAAACAAGGAGGCAACCATGGTAATGCACTTACTTTCACTTCACTTAATGCAGAAGTATTTCTTTAGGAGACCTTTAATTTAATTCAGTTTAATTCAGTTCATCTTTATTTCAATAGCACTTTTACAATGTAAATTGTGTCAAAGTAGCTTAACATAGAAGTTCTAGTAAATTGAAACTGTGTCAGTAAAGTTTTCAGAATTCAGTTCAGTGTGGTTTAATTTTCAATGCTGAAAGTCCAAACACAAAAGAGCAAATCCATCAATGCACCTGTTTAAGGCCAAACAATCGCAAACAACTAGAGCTGACAAAACCCATTTGTGTTGCGTCGGCTCACATCTGGTCCCATCTGGACCAAAAAGCTGCTCGTGAACACACCAAACAGATGGCAGCCAAACGATATTTGCCTCTACTCACCTGTGTGGAGCAGTATGTCTTCTCATTCCATAAGGAATCCAGAACTTTCAATGTGCATGTGCAAACCATAAACAAACAAGCATTATTAGTATTTTGCTAATGTGTCTGCTTAGCTAAAAATCCATATCATTTGCACATATTTGAGAAATTTTGTGAAATTACAGATGGCCTCTTTGTGTTCCTTCTTAAGTTTCATCTTTGATCTCGCGCTCTGATTCATTGCTGAATAACCAACCAGAGTGCTCCCCTCAGCCAATGGCGATTCTACATGCTGAGTCGAGCCAACGCAATCTGGCATTAACCTGATGAGAGGCGACGTGGAACAGAACAAACCAACTAGCCAGACAAGCAATAACCGACAGCCCAACGAAGCCCAACACCCAGCCATCGGTTTGATGTCTCCCTGCCCTAAAAGCCTGTAACGCACCAAGCTGATGTCAAATGTTTGCCTCCAATATTCACAGTACTTTGTCACTCACCACAGACGGATTTGTTCGTGCAAATATATCTGATAATCTGATAACCCATATCATTTACAAATATTTTAGAAATGTAATGAAATGACAGCTGACTTCTTTGTGTTCCCTCTAGACTTGTGTCTCTTGTGTTTTTGTCCTTGTGCTATAATTCGCTATCTAAACCATAAATGAACAGCACTCACTCTTGATGATTCTAAATGCTGAATCGGGCAAACCGTCGGCTTGGTGCATACCGGCCATAAGAGATTTCTCTCAGAGATTTAGTTCTAGATCAAATGGGCTAGGATTTGCTGTTCCAGGCTGAGAATACTACTCCATTTAGTTCAAGATTAAAAGCATTACGCTCAAGGTGCTACATTTTCTTAAGATCTACAGAGAGAAAGAAAAAAGTCTATAAGTAAAATTTGGGGAGATCGGAACCAACAACAGGAACAACAACCTCAAATACAGTGCCTCCTCATTTTCAGGAGCCTTCTGCATCAACTTCAGAATCTCTTCAACCCAGATCTAAGTCAGCGAGAGCCTGGTTGACAGGATTCTTCAACACAGACTCTCCGAGGATCCAGTTTTCTGTGGGTTCCAGCAAATATTAGATCCACAGTACTTTGTGTTCAAGGCTGCAGTAAAAGAACCCTTTAGCAATCTATTCTCAGAAGTATGTGTCTGCGTGTTTCAAACAAACTGGATTGCTCTGCACAACACTTCAGAACGTGAATCCAAAGTCGTGTTCCTGAAAGGACCTTCAATATGTTCATTATGATCTACAGTAATTTGTGTTGAATGAATAAATTAATGAGTGTTAAAGACGCTACCTCTTCCCATTGATAGCTTTGAAGTCACGCCATTAAGAGGAAAATGCTGGATAATTGTTGTGCAATAGGATATTCCAACTAAAGAGGAGACATGCATACGAACTTAACAGAGAGAAAGAAAAGCCAGAAAGGAGGAACCTGTGGATTTGTGCCAAACACCAGCCTTATTGACCCATCCTGATTAAAAGTACCTCTAATTGTCAGAATTTTGTATGCTTTTTACAGTTTCTATTCTACTTTGCAGTTAAAGTACAAGTTAAAATGTAAAGTCAAAGATTAAATAGCAGAGGTGAAACAATACATTTTCCCTACCAGCAAATTTTAATCTAAGCAAAAGAAACAGACAACAAAAATAAAAGCAGCCACTCAAGGTCTTTACCACTGTCACCAATAGCCGCATTTCCACTTTTGGGCCAGTACAAGCCAGGACTTTTATTGGGCCAGGCCAATAGCCCAGGAGCTTGAGCAGTGAGGCTGAAATCATATCACGTATGTTGGGTCAATAGCTCGCAGCGCAGCATGCAAACCTCACCCCCAGAACGGCCCCCTAATCAAAAGTCACACAACCCAGCCAGTTCAGATCAGGCAGATACAGCACACCATCATTATCATCACAAAACGATTAAAATGGAGACAATCGAATCAAGCAAATTACACGTTACTGTACAGTATTACATTATATGTCTATACACATAGGCCTTTGTAGTTTCATTCATTATATTCGTTTACTCGCCCACCGACTGTTGGCATCGTACATTGAGTAGTCTCGCCACTAACAGAGGAACCACAGAATTTATCCGTTAATAATTCTGTATAAAACGTATTTTATAACATCTTAGTATTGGTAGACATCGTCAAACATTCAGCCTAAATGCTCCAGAGAGACCTAAAACATACATTTTCCCTAGGCTATGTGACACTTAATAGATAATTCTTCTTTATTAAGAGAATAAATAATTCACTGAATTGCTGTGGGATTCTCCACAAGACTGATGTAAACCAGGGGTTTTAACCCTGTTCCTGGAGATTTACCTTCCTGCAGAGCTCAGCTGCAACATTGATCAAACACACCTGTCTTTAACTACCAATACCTCCTCCAGATCCTACTTAGTTGGTTGTGTTTCTTCAGGGTTGGAGCTAAACTCTGCAAAAAGGTAGATCGCCAGGAACAGGGCTGAAAACCCCTGATGTAAACAATGCCACGGCATTTCTGGCAAGGAACTCATGGTTTTTATTGATGAAACATTAAATACAGCGGCGGGTATTGGATATCCCAAAGTGTCATATCTATTTTTTTTGTTATTCTGTTGAAACACAATACAAATTTTCATAGCTTAAAATAGAGGGAAATACAACTGGCTTATGTTGTATCTTTATGAGACTCCTGTGTAAGCTGCTATTATGGCATATTTTTTGCCTGCTAGGTCTCTGCACAGATCACGTGACTGAAAACTATCATTAGCAATGTGGCTCAGCACAGCTAATAAAAGACCCCCATTGCAGAGCAGAAGCGTAAAATATCACGTTATAAAATGTTTTATCAGAGATCATGGCATAGTGTATGTTCTAATTTATACTAGATAACAGTAATTGACATCAGATATCAAAAACAAAAACAACAACTAAATCGCTAACAACAACAAAAACAGAAACTTTATCGGTTATTTGTTAATTCATAATAAGGTTCACGTTATTAGGCTTAAGCTTAACTTAAAATAACTAGCAACTTATCACAACTTCCAATTGAATCACTTTCATTAATCGCATGCACTTCATTTATGCTCTATTTTGTAGTTGTCAGTCACCGTTGCCTAGTATTTTGTTGATAAAACTTAATTTATTACACTTGTGATTTGATTATTGTTGTTGTGATTGCCGGTGATCTGGCAGTTGCAAATCGCTGGATAACTACACAAGTTACAGTAACAAACTACAATTCCCAGCATGCACTTTGCACAAACAGACTTTGCTGAGTCTTGTTTTCCCTGTGAAACATTTCAAAGCGTATTTCCCTTTTTGTCCTACTCATGTTTTTGATTTTTGTCTAATTAACCTTTGTTGATTCTTTGCCGCCTGTTCTGACCATTTGCCTGTTTCTAACGTTGCTTTTTGGATTACCCTCATGCTTCTGTTTGTTCCTGTTCTGACTAAGCTTTAAATAAACTGCACGTGGATCCCTCATTTTCGTTACAGTTATAGTCACAGTATAAATATTTGGCTGCTGATATTTAATAAGAAACAAACCATTTGCCACTCAATCAGAATCTTAATATTACTATCAAGTTTTGGAAGCTTGTTAGGACAGAAATGTGTGTAGGTATACTAAATTGACTGTGTAGTGTGTACACAGTCAAATTTGAGGGATGTAAACGCAACAAGCTTTTTTTTTTAAGTCCTGATCTTAAACTAGAATCCAAATCCCAGTACATGTGTACAGTACATGTGTGCACAGTGAACATTGTAACAGCATTTGTGTGTGGCTCATTCATTGTTGCAGGAAGGCTGAATAAACTCTACAACAATTACAAGTTTATGAGACAGTGTTTATACAGTCGCTGTCTCTGTTTTGCTGTGTTTATCCTGACATCCAACACTGGTTATCCTACTCTAAAGTTAATTGCCCAAAGAGTGGGTGGGGAGAACTAGCTCATTTGCATTCAAAGGCACAGGCGCAAAACAGCTACAATTCCCTCTGACCCAACATAGACATTTTCAACAGGGTAAATAATAAATAAGATGGATACTTTGACGTAAACTTCACAGACACATTCTGAATACACAAAATATTTATTTTACATCTTGTAAAATGGCCACTATAAGAGTCCTTTAATGTTAACATCTCCAGAAGGCAACAGTATCAGTAAGACACTAAGGTATGAGCTGAGTTGTGTGAAGAAATTAAAACCCAATTCGAGATAAATATTACTTGAATATTATTCCAAATATTTTTGTTGGTTATCATTTTCAGTTAAGTTGCTATTTTAAAACAAGCTGTCAGCAATATGCAAAATGTGTGGCATTAATAATCATGTGTAATTACAATGTAAAAACATGCACTAATAATGCAAAAACCTATTAATAATAATAATGATAAGAAGGAATAATTGCAACAGAGCAGCAAATCAGTATATTCGAATGATTTCTGAAGTACAATGTAACAATGAAGACTGGAATAATAATGCTGAAAATTCAACCAGAATTAAAACTGAATGCAAACATTAAGGCTGCTGCTGTTGTTCTTAAAGAGGACTAAACAGTTTCAGTTGCTATTATTACAGCCTTCAATGTCACATGATTTGTCATTATAATCATTTTAATATGCTGAAAGGTATGCTAGAAACAATATTAGTACTACTACTCAAAATCTCAAAACAATACCATTGTTATGAACGGTTGGAAAGTAATAAATACTTTTTATTTAGAAATGATGCATTAAATTGTTCCAAAGTGAGATTAAAGATATTTGTAATGTTACAAAAACTGTGTAATAATAATAGGAAAATCTACACTAATAATGCAAAACATATTATTAATAATAATAA
>CAIGQZ010032666.1:1392833-1419840 GCA_903798205.1 Danio tinwini
TCCAACCGGGCCAAGGCCAGCCAACTGAACCGTGCCTGAGCCCGATTCAGAGCACTCACACTTCTCAAACAATTCGGGAAACGGGTCTGGGCACAGTTTAGATAGCATAGTGTGAGTGCGGCCTAAGGCACTTGGCCTGTGGCCTCAAGCCAACGCACACCTCCCACCAGCGCCGTTATACAGCCATATTATATGTGAATATATTGCACTTTCGTATGAGACCAGTTCATATAACTGCAATTGTGAATAATTTTTTTATTGGTTTTGAATTTAAATCTATGCAAATGTCACTCTGTGCCGTTGAATTTGAACAGTGTCCTGGACTGCCTAAAACATGCAGGAAACAATTGAACTAATTTGTAAGCTCCACAAAATGTTGCGACATTGGCTTGATTTTGCATTAAAGTGTTCAATTCAGCGATAATGAAATCCTGGCTATGATTGACACATACAAACTTTTATTACACTATTCATGTCGTGTAAGGACTTTTCACAGAATTTTTACAGATCATTAACACTAGACAGTTGTTAACAGTTTGACAGCAAAAAAAAAAGTTGAGCTTTGAGATAAATTTGTATCCTGTTTTTTCACATAGCATGACAACATATTAACTGCACTTAAAGTCTTTATGAATTAAAAATGTAACAATTATGTAAAACAGGTACATGAGAGCAATATTCTGAAAGAAATTCCTGTAAACACTTTAATCATAATGCTCTTATTCAGAGGAAATAATGAATTTACTGATTTTCATGTAAACGTTCACAGTAACCGCACTATATGAGTGTATTTAGTTTGTTCTTGACGCTCAGCTTTAGCTATACTGCATGTGTTTCATGCTGATAAAGGCTAAGAAAAGGTCAAGATGTCTTTCTAGATAAGCTGGTTGATTTAGTAGAGTTAAGCTAACTAAAATTCTTGAAGCAGACACCACAGCACGTACAAACATTCCGTGTTACAGACCAGCACGGCAAATGTACTGGTAACAAGTAATGCAGGTCTTTTCAGCAAGATATATTTGCGTTTGCATTCCTTGCAAAACCTGAACATTTGTTTTCTGTGATGCACTGCAAGTTAGTTTGCACATTAGGCTTTGTTAAACAGAGAAACATTTCTTGTTTGTGTGGCTATATTTTATGAAGGGAAATATATACATGCAAATACAGTAGATGATTATGAAAATATTTTTTTACGGTTGATGTTACTAAGGCTGCATTAAAAACACAGAAAAACTGTATTGTGAGACGTTACAGTATTGCGTCATTCATAAAAACAGTTTTTTTATGTTATTGTATGTAATTAATATATTTATGTGATTATAAAAATTAATTATGAGCTTATTGTCAATTATTATTTTTAAGTTTTATTGTCCTTGGTATTAGTAGCAGAGATGGGAAGTAACAAATATTTTTCTGGTATCAGTACTATACTCCACTATTTATTTATTTGAAAACTTTATATTCCTTACATTTTTACACAAATATCTGTGCTTTTTACTCCTTATATTTTTAAACCACAGTCATTACTTTCGTTTTCATGTATTTGGTGGCGCAATCTATATTATTTCTTGTCATTGTGCAATTTGAGCACCTTTTTGATGCTGTCAGTTTATTTTCGTCATTGCCTGCCTGCGTGCTGCAGTGTGCGGCTTTTTCCACCAAGGCTATCACGCATCGCATGTAGGCTAGTTTAGGAAGATTACTACGAGAAAGGCAAGGATGACTACGCAGATAAGGCAGTGGGAGATGACAAATTTAACATGACTGATGCTGCCCTGTTTTCACGGTAATAAGACACATTTTGCTTGGTCAGATCAAAGGTAAACAAGAGAGAGACACATTCCAGTTCAAAAATATGCCATTCAAATGCTTAAGGTTATAGTCTTTTGTCCACTTCCAATCATACTGTATGGGTTTTCTCTGGTTTTTCAAACGATACTGCATTTTTGTAAAGATTTGTACATTTAGCACTAAAACAATCAAATACTTTATAAAAAATTTATGCATTGATATTTATTTCCTTTATTTCTGATTTTCCTAATACAGAATTTATGCTGTTTAACAGCTTTTTTTTAAAGATTTTTTATTGACTATATTTTTTAACATATAGGCATATTAATCTTCAATGTTTTTGTTTACGATTTATTCAACATTTTTTCATTTTGCAAACATATCAAACAACCCTTAAAGAAATAATTATAGAGGTATATGTCTATATTTATGCAATACTCCCAATGAGTAATGAAAAATTACAAACTGATGTATTATTATTGTCAAGGGCAAGCAAGGGAGATCAGTCTAGATCCAGCTGGAGAGTTTTAACATAAGAAAAAAGGGCATTCCAAATTTTGACAAATGTTTTGTTATTATGTCTTTGAAGAGAGTATCTAATCTTCTCTAGTTTTACAAAACATCTTTCAGCCACTGTACATTTGAGGGTGGCTGAGGGCTCTTCCAGTTTAATAAAATTACAATCTTCAATGTTTTTAACAAACCTTTTACAATAACAAAAGTAACTTCACTGGGCAATTTATGAATAAAATTATAATGCAAAAGATCCTGAATTTATTATGTGAATAAATGATCATGCACATGTTTTGTAGGTTGAAGTCACGCCTGTGTATGTAGCTTTTGGCATAGCTTTTAGAATAAACTTATTAACAAAATTAATGTTTATCAAATAAATAAAATATCCACAATACCCTGGAAAAGAAATTGGTTATGTATCAGAGCAGGTAAAACTAAACAAAAAATAGTTTGCAGTCAACAAACGATACCTAAAGTATTTATTTTAGCAAAATAAAATATATATTTTTTCAATATATTCAATAAAAAAATTTTAAAAATTAAAAATTATATATATTTTAGACAGAATTCAGTGAAAAATGTAAGACGTTATTTATATAGATATACAGGCGTACAGAATTATTTTTAGAGTGTATGAACAAGAATGGCAGCTGTTGTTTTTGATTTAACAGCTGCAAAACTACATGATGAATGCTGTGAGTTAGTTCACCTCAGGATGATGATACATGGGGGGAAACCAGATATTTACCTACCTAGTGAAACTCAAACGTGGTAGTAATGGGTACTTTTTACTTAAGTAAATTTTTGAGGCCGTACTTCTTTACTTTTACTTGAGTACAAAAGTCTAATCAGTACAGTACTTGAGTCATTTTAAACATGAGTAGGTGTAATTATACTTGAGTAAAGGATTTGTGTACTTTTGCCATCTCTGATTAGTAGTAATAATATCTTTATAAAATATTTTAAAATCATCAAAATTACAGACAAACGCTACTATTATCAGATGTTGCAGTATTGCATTACTTAAAAGAACTGTTTTCTCTATTAATGTATGTAATTAATATATTCCTGTGATTATAAAAATAAATAATAAGCTAGATTATCAGTTATTAGTTTCAAGTTGTTATTATTATCAAATAAATGAAGCCTTAGTATTGGTATTAATACATTTTTTTGATAATATTTAAAAAATCCGACGTATTCCAAACGCTTTCACTGGTAGTGTGTGATAACGACATTAAATGAATTAAATATGTTATTGATTTAAAAAAAAAATTGAATATATAAAAGAAGAGTGTGATAAATTTGTCAAAAAATGAATCATTAAAATGTTATATTTGATGTATTTTACATATATTAATTGTTTCTGTTTGTCTTTGTGGTGAAACCCGCAATTGATTCAACATGCTCAAACTAATCAACTCAACAGTCTGCTTTGCATATCAGGCCTGGTTTTAGATTCAGAAGATTTTGACCTGAGCTTTGTCCTCCAAGGTTTTCAGTTCTCCCAATAGCTGTTCCACACGAGCCACACAGTCCCCGGTGTCTGACAGTCCCAACAAGGCCTCTGTTAGACCGTCCAGAGAAACTTTCACCTGATTTAATGCACAAAACAGAAGGATTTCAGCTTGTTTGTCTGGACATCCACAACACTAGCTTCACAGAAACTCAGACTGTACCTCTCTGAAGTCCTGCTCAAAGTGTCGTAACTGTAGACACTGCTCTAATTTCAGGTGATGTCTTGACCAGAACTGTTCAAACGCGTTCTCTGTCTCATCGAGCTGTGCTAACAACCTGAGACAAACAAACAAACAAACAAACAAACAAACATGTTTATCCTGAGTGTGAACTGGTTTTGATGGTTTATAAAGATAAAAATGTGTATAATGTCATGGATTTTAACTAGTTGTACTTTATAAAGGTGGTTTACCAGGACATGCCTTGTGTCCTCATAATTCAAAACACTTAAATCATACCTAACAGTCTTTTCACGTTTAAAATTTAGGTTTAGGAGTGGGTGTTATTTTATTTTTATTAGTAAATTAATTGTTTTAGAATGTGTGTTTTGGTAGTGTTCAACAATTTGGCCAGAGCCAAACTGAAGTTAAATGTGCTTTATAAATAAACTTTACTTAATTACTTACTTGGTGGGGTGGATAGGATACACTCCTTTTATGCAGCAGGCACTTTTTTATAACCCTTCTATGTTTCTGTTTGTGCAATGTATTTTTATACTTTGTACTCTTTTATACAGCCATACACTGTATATCGAAAGTCTTTACATATTTTATATTTGTTTTAATTTTTTATAGCATAACTTCTATTTCTCCATAATTTAGATTACTATTGTTATTATTATTATTATACTATTGTTGTCATTATTTTTAGGTCATGAGTGGTTGTGTAAGCATTTCACTGCATGTCATACTGTCATGACTCTGTATGTGACAAATAAAATTTTCATTTGAAGGTAGGGCCATTTAAGCAGCAGTTTTGCATGGACACAAGATTCAAGGACTTTTTAAAATCACTAATAATTTGTAATCAAACGCCTTTGTAATTCTCACCTCCAGCATATGTACGTCCTGTACTTAACATTTCACTTAAACCTAATATTTACATTAAAAATAATCTGAGTAATGATGGTGTTTCCAATATATAATTTTCAAAAATCTAATTTGTTGAATTCAATACTGGTAATATTCAAATGTGGTTTCTAAAATATTGATAAAATGTGCATTATTTGCCATAGTACTTGTGCAAGGTCTAAATGTAAGATGCTTTAAGTACTTTGCAGGCCTTGAATTTATGTCTGAAAATCATGTACTTTCTAGAAGGGTGGGTACTCTGTGCTTAAAATTCTCATAAACCACCAATACCTCTGTGAATGTGTGCGTGTGTGCGCGTGTGAGAGAGAGAGAGAGAGAGAGAGAGAGAGAGAGAGAGAGAGAGAGAGAGAGAAAGAGAGCGAGAGAGAGAGAGAGAAAGAGAGAGAGAGAGAGAAAGAGAGAAAGAGTGTTCACACCACAGCTGTGACAATAATGTTGCAGATGAAGATGTTGCAGTCAGTTTTCATACAAATTTATTTTCTCCAGCTGATGAATGATAAAAAACAGAAACCATTGTGGTTTAAAGAGTTAGTTGACAAAAAATGTTAACACTAGAACTACAGTCAATGTGACCATTTTGTTAATTTTGCAATTTAGCTACAGCAGCCCTGACTTTACATAAATGTGTGTACAGTATAATTAATTTAACCACAGTTATTTAAATTCAGTTACAAAACATGAGAGCGAGTGTTTCAATCTTGAATGGCCATTATGGTCAAATTGACTGCATCAATGTCCACTAGTTTTCCTGTACCTTTGCCTAGAAAATTTCTGCAAACAATAACATTCTGATAGCAAACACAAAACTGTATTTCAGACATTTCTTTCTTTTACTGCAGTGAAAAAACTGCTCTCCCACTTGTTAGACAAAGTGAGGTCTAATAACTTGTACACAATTGTAGGCAATATTACAAAAAATACATATATATTTAGGCAACGCAGGGGCACAGTAGGTAGTGCTGTCGCCTCACAGCAAGAAGGTCGCTGCTTCGAGCCTTGGCTGAGTCAGTTGACGTTTCTGTGTGGTGTTTGCATGTTCTCCCTGTGTTCGCGTGGGTTTTCTCCGGGTGCTCCGGTTTCCCCCACAGTCCAAAGACATGCGGTACAGGTGAATTGGGTAGGTTAAATTGTTCGTAGTGAATGAGTGTGTATGAATGTTTCCCAGAGATGGGTTGCGGCTGGAAGGGCATCCGCTGCGTAAAACAAATGCTGGATAAGTTGGCGGTTCATTCCGCTGTGGCGATCCCAGATTAATAAAGGGACTAAGCCGAAAAGAAAATGAATGAATATATATATTTAGGGTAATAACTTCATAAAATGAATAAAAATATTTTCTAAAATCTCAATAGAAGCTTTAAATGTAAATATGACATGACAAAAAAAAAAATTAGTTATATGAATGGTCAGAATGACTGCAGTCTAATTTTGGTTACTTCCAGTGTTAGTTTTTCACCCTAAGAGTAGAGCTGCATGATTCTGGCTGAAATGAGAATTAAATTTTTTTTTGGCTTAAAATCAAGATCACGATTTTCTCATGATTATATAGACGTAAAATAAAGGTTAATAAGTAGCATATTATTATTGGTATTTCTCAAACATATGATAAAACAACAATAATAATATTATGTGTAGGTCTACTGTTGGTTAAATTGATAAATTTTGTATAGACTTTGAATGGTAAACTTGAACAGACTTAAAATTTGGCCTGGTCATTAAATCACAGTAAAGTGATGACATCAGAATACAAATATTCATGTTGTATCTGAAGTTGAATTATGATGTTTGAGACGTATGTTTGCAATCTGTCATTGACAACATTATTAGAAAAAAAAAATTCTACTGGTAAAATCAGACGTTTGTCATTATCAGATTCCATCTTGCATCATATTCAACATTATATAGGCTAGAGTAGTTGTACTGACACTGTTAAACATTTATTCTCATGCACAATAATCTGTGTTCGCTATGAAAGAAAAACATTAAATGCTTGTCATAATCATAACTCTAAAATGATATAATATAATATGAATAAATTATTTAAATGATGTGCACGTTTTTGGTTTCATTTTCACTGCTAAGTGCGGTTCATACTTCCCACACTGAAAAAAATCATTCAGAGATGATTCCTTTGATTAAATAATTTTTTTTACGTTAAGTGGCTGTAAACAATTTATTTGGGCTGAATTTAAACAAACAAATTAAGTAGAATTTGATCAAATTTAATTTGTTTGTTTAAATTCAACACAAATAAATTGTTTGCAACAGTTTTGCAGACATCATTTTTTTCAGTGCATGTGGCTCCAAAATGATCACTCTTTACCTTTAACTTTATTACCTGTTATTCACAGCCTATGCAAGTTCTGTTCACTAAAGTAGACATCATTCACAGGTGCGCGCCCGCCCTCTCTGTGTAACACCTCAGGGTCAGCTCACGTCACGTGTGATTTCGCAGCCACGAATACGTCATTACATAAAGACAGAAATGACATTTTTGAGTGAAATATACCTTATAAATACAGTATGTGACTCTTTCAACACCATTTGGAGGTGTCCACGTTGCTGAGCAACGTATGTAAAGCAGTGCGACCGCCTTTGCTTCTCTCCTGAACTTGAAAATATGATTGGCAGAATCGTAGAAATGCTGGATTAAGGCAGTCTAGGGCAGTGGTTCTCAAACTGTGGTACGTGTACCACTAGTGGTACGCAGGCTTCCTTCTAGTGGTACGCGGAGTAATCACTGAATCGTTAAAGTAAAAAAACGAACACGCTTGTAACCCTTTGATGCATACAATAACACCAATGTGATCAGTAAATTGATTTTAATAGGCTAAACCTTTTATTTTATTTTTAATTTTCTTATGTTTGTTATGTATTGTATCATTTGAAGCTAATCTCCTTCCCATATTTGTAACGGTTGTTGGAGCATATCCCTTATTTTTATATCCCAATGTTGACAGGTATGGTTTAATGACTTGCTTTTCTGACACACAAAGACTACTCTAATGCGCAGTAAACGGATTTAATTTCTAATTTAAATATGTAAATCAAAATTATATATTTAAAATACAAGTTAATGTTTAGATTTTAAATATATACAAATAAGTCATATATACATGCAACATATTTAAAAATTTATCAAAAAGAGGTTATATATGAATATGATGACATATGGCCTATATTTATGAGGTCCAAGGAACGTTTCCAGGTTTTGATGAATAGGCTACTATTTGTTAATACTTTACATTTAAGTACAGCAGGTTTCTTTTTACTTTTTAAGAACAGTGCCATTTTTTATTAACTTTTAAAAGCACATTTTAATTTAAACATTACTTATTTTTTACCTGTAGGCACAGTGCAGTGTCAATGTTCAAACTATTTGTAATGTTTAAAGTGGCTGACAATAATAACTTTTCATAATAATAGGAATTAATCTGCCTCGTTTTTAACTGTGCACAGTATTTTAATACTGGTCATTATGGTGGTACTTGGAGAGACAATTTTTTTCTGAGGTGGTACTTGGTGAAAAAAGTTTGAGGACCACTGGTCTAGGGGGTCGAATTAAGATCTCGATATTTTTTCAATTAATCATACAGCTAAGAGCATTCAAGCGGTGGTTGTTTTTCCACAGAACATTTATATCGGAAATTGTGGCTCTTGTTTATTAAAAAAGTGTTAAGTGCTGCTATAGGGACCTGAGTCAAAAATACAAAATGATTACCTGTGTCTTCTGACGATATATTGAAAGTGAAAGAACTGCTCTGTGCAAGAAACTGAATGTCATTTCAAGCTTCATGTGTCACAACAGTTTTAGCTCTCAAACTGCTGAGATGGACCATTGACTTGCATTTTATTGCCAAAATATTCTCTAACGAATTAAAAGTATTGAAATATTTATCAAACAGGTGCAGTATTTTTGGGGCAATAAAGCCCTCCATGTAAACACCTTCTTATTAAAAACCCATTAGGCTTAATTAAATGTAAATAAATGCCTTTGTGATCTGATATGTGTTGAGAAAATAGAGAAAGGATTAGCAAAAGCTGGATTCAAATGTGTCGATCTCATCCACATTTTCCACCACGTTAACTGCCTTAGCCCTTTATCAGGTTGAGAAACATATATGATATCATTGACATTTATTGACAATACTGACAATATAATTGAACAGTTTAAAGTCGTAAAAGTTTTGTAATAGCCCCCAGTAAGTTTTTCAGAGGAGTATTTCAATAAATGCCTTATAAATGGTTAAACACTGCAGCTGCTGTAAATACCCATGCAATATAAAAGACATCTATTTGACATCCAAACATAGATGCCTTGGCTATCAGTGAAAAGCTAATTTACCAATAGTCCAAAAATGGACAGATTAATCAAACTCCACATGTGAAGTCATTCCCTTTTATCTATTTCATGACTAGACTATTTTAATTTCTTTTTTTTTATGTATGCAGCACTAGTTTCATTTGCGGAATAAAAAATACAGACTACTGCTACCTGCAGGCAGGGAACGATCCATCTTCTCGACATCTATGGTGTGTTTATGTGCAGTTTTTTGCTCTAGATGGGACACGATATAGCTGATGCAAGGTATTTAAATCTTTCCCTGAAATAACTCATCAATTAAGAAAAAAGATTCCCCATCATTGATGAGTTTTTACGACAATTTGTGTTTTATTACAGTAAGGGAAGCCCTAATGCAGGTCTTGAATCAGTTACAAGACTTTTGTTTCTCCTCGGGAGCAAAATAAAAGACGATCAAGGAAAGTGAAAGTCAGATCACTCACATACACGTGTGTATGTATGTATGTATGTGTTTTCATGTGTGTGTGTGTGTGTGTGTGTGTGTTTATCATACACTACTGTCAGGGCTTGACATTAACTTTTTTGATCACCAGCCAGTGTGGCTAGTAGATTTCCAACATTACTAGCCACTCGCCATTTTTACTAGCCACAATTTTGTTGTTGGGAAAATATATTTTATATGCATAAATATGACTTTGACATGCAAAAATTACTTGATTTAGATTTTGTGGAATGTCCACATGCCTCTTCATTCATGTCACTTTTTGTGTATGTTGTTTATGAGCTTGCTCAGTGAGCATGAGCACAGGGGTCATGGTTTCATAATGTTGTATTACAATTAGTTTTTATTTCACATGACTTTTCAGAGCTCAAAGTACCACCCTAAAAATAAATAAAAAATTATTTCTTAGCCACAAATTTTAAATAATGTGCCAAAACAAGCAAAATATATCAGTATACTATACATTTTATTTAACAAAACATTTCTTAAAAAAAAACAGTTAATACCATATAAATGGGAAGTTAATATCCTATAACCTGTTAAAAAAATGGTTAAAGCGAAAGCAACCGGTGCTGCTTATAAAAAGACCAATCTGGAGCTCTTGAAAGCAGCAGGACTGTGGGTGCATGAGCATCACTTTTTGTCTAGTCTATTTGAAAGAGAACCGATCACACCAGTTGCGTTTCCAGGCACGGTTATTTCAAGCAAGGAAACGGGAGCGTGCACGTGTTTTAAACAGTCGCGTGCACGTGTTTTGAACAGTCGCGCGCATCACATCAGCTGTTGGCGCAAGTGATTATCCTCTAATTCGGTAATCTACCGGCTTTCTTTTGCCCGCACAAACACGATTATATTTGTCAGTCATGCTGCTTCTCGATTCTAAGATCGCATTTGCACGAATATTGGGCCATCTTCATTGTCGAACCCTGCTTTTAAGAAAACTACTATTTAAAAATGATTTTCATCCAGCCAAAGTGGCTAGTAGAGGTGGCTGTCTAACCCGCCACAGCTAAAATTTACCCACATTTGGCAGGTTGGCGGGTGTTAATGTAAAGCCCTGACTACTGTATATATCTTGGAAGTGCAATACTTTTAGAAAAAAAAAAACATTTGTATTTTTTAAATTTGTTTTTGATTAAATCTACCTGCATTTAAGTTGGCATAAAACATGAACACAAGAAGATAGAATAAATAGTTTTTGTTTTTTTCAGCAGAGGCTTGGCTCTTTATTTTCTTATTTAATATGCTCATATAATCCTAACAGAAAATATCCCGAGGGCTGTCAAAATTAGGTGAAAATCATCAAAAATGCTAATGGCGGCTGGCAACTTAAAAAAAAAAAAAAAAAAACGCTAGCAGGGAAATGGCTCTGAATAGGGCTGCATGACAATGGAAATAAAAATTATATTGCAATATTTTAGTATTGTGCAATATATTGTGTCATGAACACAATTTCATAAGATGACCTGAATAGCTTGATTTGGAAGCAATTCATTTAATATCACATTGACTGGGGTGATTTTGTAGGGAGTGCATCTGAATACAGTATAATAAACAACTGCAAGGAAAGGAATAACCTATTAATACAAAGAAAGTTGTGCGTGGGCATCTAAGATGCGCTCTCACAAATACAAGCACAGAACTGAAGAGAATAAACTTTGAATAAAGTCATTATTTTATGGGGTTTTTTTGTGCACAAAGCTGTTTGTTTGGTTGTTTGCAGCGTTGGGCAGTAGCATCGCTACAAGTAGTGACACTACTCGCTTAACTACATTTCTCAGTAGCATGATGGTAGCATAGCTACTTTTTAAATCAAATAGCTTTTTGGTAGCAAAGCTATTGTTTTAAGCAAGTAGAACAGAAGCATCCACACAAGCTACATTTACCGATCATTAAGTGAGCTGTGAAGCCAGTGTCTGGCCAATTCATATGAAAGCAATAATGACAAATTCTTCTTCATGTTTTACGGTGGTCAAAAACAAACTTTTAGGTGAGTTACTGCCACCTCTCGCTCCGATTGGTGACGTCGCCAATAAATCATTGGGCTGACACAAAAAACTTGCTTAATGGAAAGATCACTGTAGAGGAATTATTTCTGAGGCAGAACCATATACCTCAAGAAGTACATGTCTTAAAGTTAATTCTGATGCTGTGCTCTTGTTAGAGTTGAAATGGTTTTAAATGTATTCACTTTGTTCTGCAAATGTTTTGTTCTGCAAATGTGCCCACGTGCATATACAGTAAATAAAAAAAATTATAATTTAAAATACTAAAGTGTTTTTGAACAATGCTATAGAGAAGTAATTGAATTAATTTGCTGTTAAATAGACTTCAGTATCGCAGTTTGACAGTCTTTTGACTCGCTTTAATGGTTTGCATTTGTGCATTTGGCTAGTATGTTTGATAGTTTTGATTTCCCTATTTCTTGATATTGTTCATCCTTATTTAATTTACACTGTGTTGTTTGAATTTTGTTGCTGTCTGTTCTTACCCTTGTGTTACCATTCCTTCCCTACCTTCGTGTTTGTCACTGAGGTTACAAAGGCTGGTGGGTAAGTCACGTGACATACATCTCAACATGTAGGTTTACAACTGTCTAGAGATACACTAGGTAAAAGTGTGTGCGCCAAACTTTGTATTTTTGGTTAACCCTCTGGGGTCTGAGGTGATTTTGGGCCCCTAATATGTTTTGACATGGCCTGACATTTGTGCTTATTTCAGCTACTTATTACATTGTGTACAACGTGTTACAATGTGTATTTTTTGTAATCAGCACAAACTGTGCTACAATAGTATGTGAGAAATACTGATGTACATGCTTGCGTTTTTTTAGAAAAAAATATTATGCATGGTTAGTAGATTTTGGAGAAAAAATTGTAGCTGAAATAAGGTCCAAAAAACACAATAGACCTGAATAAGACTTTTGAGTAAGTAGTCATGTAGGCTAGACTATTTACTTCACAATTATGTAAAAATTATTCGGTTCTCTTATTTAAAGAAAACATTATAATGATTTACATTTTGTAATATCTATTTTGGGTCAGCTCAGCTGGGAGTTACAATGGTCATGAATAGTTCACCTGGAGAGACAAAAGACAATCCCCCACTGGCTGCAAAAAGCTGCAAAAGCTAGCCCAAACTAAATGCTTGTTGTATTACTTGCTGTATTTTGACCATGTAAAAACTCTAGGTAAACAATGTATGTGCACTTATACAGCATGCACAAAAATATATTTGAAATGGTATAAAACTTGTTTGCAAAACTGTTGTAATGCACAAGATAATTAAAAAATAAAACTTTATTGTGCATTAATCCAGCATTTAATACTTTTTTGAATTACTATGAGACAAAGTAATGACAAAAGCTTTATACATAAGAATAAATAAAATTTTAAACATAAAAACAATTACTTTAAATCTAAATAATATTTTAAGACCTTTTACATATATTTTGCAAAAATAATTGCAGCCTTAGTTAACTCTGTCCAAACATTGACTGGTTCAACTACGGTAAAATAAATAAAAAATAAAATAACACGTATAACATTTTGAATAAAGCAACATCAGATCACAGTGAGGTCAAATGGTTCATTATTCCAACTTATTTCTGAAAATAAACGACCTTTCTAGCCAGTGTGCTGTGTTTGTTTGTGGTCGTGCAAGAGTTCAGGCAGCTATTGTCATCATTTGTGTTAATGGCAGACACTGGAAGAGCCAGCGTGGTGCGCACCCTGCCGTAAGATTTCTATGGATTACCTAGCAAGACAACATTTGTTTTCAAATGATGATGAGTTGGAAAGTGCACCTTCCAAGCTTTATGCAGGTATGTCTCTTATGCATATTTCTCATGTATTTGTGGAGATTCAGCTGTTTTTTCTGACCACAGTTTACATGTTGCATGTGTCTCACGTGGATGCTCGTAATAACAAAAGGGCGTTTTTGCATTAAACCTCGTGGACGTGGTTGCATTAAAAATAATGAGCTGAGACTGAGAAACTAGACATAGTGTTAGTTTCATACTGATTACTTTATCAAAGAATATTTGTTTTAAACAGGCATTTGAAACATCACTGCATTTAAAGGTAGACACTCCAAGCTTTCTATAGATATATGTCTCAGGTCTGTGTGTTTTATTTTCGCAGCGTTTCAGTTAATTTTAGTAACGCATTTCTAAAAAACAGTTCGCGGAGAGACAAAACAAGGAATGCGTACACTGTTTATTTTCCTTATTTTGCAAAAGCACACACTTTTGTTGTTATTGTAAATGCACACAAAAAAGTAGACACCTAATAGATTTGATTGATGTATCAAAACAGTACGATAAAAACAGAAAGTGTAATTTAAGTTCTTTTCGGCGTTATCAGGAGAAGACGCCTCAAATTGCATATACACGTTTGCCGAATCCCCGAAGAGTTAAGTTGTTAGTTAATGTAGATTATGTAGGACGTCATTGATGTTGAAGATTTATTTTTCATATCTTTTGTTTACTAGATTAGAGGGGATTTTTTTATAATAGTAAGATTGGTTTTAGTAGGGTTTTAGTTTTGATTGGTTCTTTTCTTTAGCGCCAACCATAGCCAGTCTTTCTAAAAATTCTGTTGTTTATTGTTTCTAAAATTGTAAATATTGTAAATAACTAATCACCACTTGTTAATAAAGCACTACTATTGTACTTGTCCACAAGTTATTGTTGTCCGTCCCTACTTTGGAGCACAATTTTCCTTTGAGATTCTGTTTTAACTAAATTCTCAGTCCAAGTGTGCAACCCTACTTCCATAGATTACCCAAGAGTTGTAACAGTAACTAGAACCTAAAGTTCGTTGACGGACTTTGATGTTGGCTTGAGAAAGCCAACGTGACCGCGCTGGTACTGGGAATGGCAGTTGGCAGAAAGCACAGCGGTTGCTAATTGGTTGCTAGGCAGTTGCTAAAATGTTTATGGCATTGTTAGGTGGTTGCTAAGCAGTTGCTAAATGGCAACGTTTGTGTACATGATTAATCAAATGCTAATACTTAGTAGGCATTTCTAGCATATGTTATTACATTAAATAATCATTAATAGCATGTAGCTAATCGTTATTAGAACTTGGCTTATCATTGTTACCACACATAGTACACAGGAAGTCCCATTTGCTAGCATGGGTCAAAGGAGCCAATACCCAGGTCCCTACGATGTGCCGATGTAGAGATATTGCCGTTTTAAAAAATTAGCCTGTTTTATTGCTATGGGGACAATTGACAGTTTAGTGATGATACATCAAAGCCTCTTGCCAATATAAGTGATATAAATCAACCCGATGTCTTTATGACAGTCAAAAACTGGGCTTGGACATTATGTAAAAATGGCTTGCCATATTTAATTGAAAATATAATGCTTAATAAGTGTGAAAGTGATACATGCAAAAATGGCTTGCCATATCAGTAAAAATATGGAGTTTAAGTCATGGAGTTTATGGCTTGCCATACTTTGAAAAAAAATAATACTTAAAAATATTTATTGGAAAACTATAAGTCTGATAAACCTGGAAAGATATAGCAACAAAATCTAATGTAGAACACAGCTTTTGGCCAAATTTGGGGATTGTACTTGTTTTATATGCCCGGATTATTAAAATGTAATATTTAGCATTTTTTATTCAAAAAAGATAAGTCTGATTGGCATGAGGAGATATAGCAACAATCTTGAATGCAGAAGGCACATTTTGACCAAATGTGGGCCTTGTAGGTTGAACGGCCTAGGAGGAGATACGTTTGGCTTCGAGGACAGGGTAGTATAACAGTATGTTGGCTTTCTCAAGCCAACATAATTAATAACAGAACTTGTTTTTGGGGGGTGAACTAACCCTTTAATGTTCCTTAAGTGTGAATGATTCGGTTTATAATCTTCGATCAGAATGTGACTTGTTCTGTAATTTTGTTTTAACTGACCAAGATTTGCATACCTGATAGTTAAAAGTAGACATTTTGTTTTGGTCTACAAAATGCAAATGTCAAAAAGCAGCTCTGAAATGTGTTAAAGATAATTCTGTTTCAGTTATAATCATTAGCATCGTAGCAAATGGGATACACACCTCTCAACGGTTGTTTGGTTCTCAACTTCATCTGGGTTCAAAATGTGGCTCTCGGCTTTGGTGGCCTGGTCTTTAATACAGGACAGCAGAGTGTTTCCTTGTTTTACAGCCAATTTTAGCTCATCCTGTTAAGAAGAACAAAAAAAAAACATGGCATATGAAAACAGTATGAATTTGTATAAATGCAAAGCACAGGCATGAAAGTGAATCAAGATAAGCATAGTTTTCCATGGCTCCACTATGTGAGAAAATGCTCCTAAGGTTACTAAACTGGTAAAAGATAACTAACCGCTTGCACTGACATAGGCAATACAATGAAGAGCAGAATTATAATAACAGATTAAACAAATGAGATGACAACATTAGACTCTGGTTTCTTAAACGTGATGCTCTACCTTGAGCTTATCATGTTTTTCAGTGTGTGTGATGAGCAAATCTTTGGTGCACTGCACGTCATTGGGAAGTTCAGTTTCTGCCAGGTCTGTTCCGAACTGCTGCAGCATCTGTGCTGTGCTCTTCACTGTCAGCGCAAAGTTCTCAATGGCCTAGAAAAAAAAAACTCAATACATCACATATAATAAATAGGAGTACATTGGTCCAAAATACAGGGTTCCTAACAATTCCATCATGTTGTCCAAACACAAATCGATTAAGTTAACTGAATCTTTAACTGAAAATTTAAGTAGATTGAACATAAAACAATAAAGCTGTCTTAAAAAGAGCAAGAGTTGTGTTGTTTCAACTCATTTTCTCTATGTAGTTTGAACAACCAGCAAAAGTAATTATTTGAGTGTACATCTTGCAAAAAAAAAAACTGAAAAAATAATACAGCATAGATTTTGGGATGCAATGATTAACCAATTTCACTATTCACCGCGCGTTAATTCGTCACAGTTAATTAATCAAAAAGGCTTCTCAACACCTCGTTTCTGCATAGAGCAAAACGGCTGCAACTAAACAGTTATTCGTACTGTGCGCTAGTTTAAAGTTCCAAGCTTGTACACAGAGGCTAACGACCACAGACACTGGATTAACTATGCCTGAGGCTATTAACTAAGGACCTTTCACATGCTGCGTTTTCTGCATATGCAAGTTTGTTATTTATTTTCTTGTGAGCATATTGAGAATGACGTACATGCAAAACGATGCGCTCACGCTTTCCAGGCACACCAAGCTAAAAGAATGGTGTACCACACCACAAGTAACTTTACAAGAACTGACCGGTCAGCTTCATACTTTGTATGGAACATACACATTTCGACTCCAAAGAGAAAAAAAAATTCAGAAAAAACAAATTCATAATATAGTTGATCAAAAGTGCCTTTCAGACAAAGGTTCAGCAGTCTTTGACTTCATTTATTCTCTTTAAAAGATACTTAGCTAATACTAGGGGTGTGTACCTACACTAGTCTCACGGTTCGGTTACGATTATCATGCCATCGATTCGGTTCAATTGGATATCTCGGTGCATCACGGTGCATGTGTGTGTGTGTGTGGGAAGTGGGTGTGTCTTGTTTGGGTTATCTTCACCGTGTGGTGTGTGTGTGTGTGTGTTTGTATGTGTGATGAACCTTTACCGCTGTTTGGCGTGTCATATTCTGGTGTGAGCATCCTTGCCCCACACTATATCTGGTGAGATCAATACCAGTTGTGACTCTTTAAATAAATCATCTTGTTTTCACTTGCATTTGGGTCTCCTGTGTATTTCATTGTGACAGTAGGAGCATTTATTTACTCGCCCTTGCCCCCTTGGCCATAGTATTCCACTGCGACATTGCACATAGGAGATAAATGACGTCAGTATGTAAAAACCAGTTATGATCTATTACTGAACCGATATCAAAATGTCCCCATCTGCATTGCTGTGCACCGAAGAAACTATTAATTTTGACACCTCTAGCTAATACGATGCTTAGATTTACATTAGACAAATACTTTTTTTTTATTATTCATTGTTCTGTCACTTATTTTCAGAGTAAAAGTATTACTTATGTTTAAATGGCAAAATATTGTTTCACTTATTTTTCACTATTGTTCGTTTTTAATATTATTTTGTGAGCAGTAATAAATAACATTTTAAAACAAAAGGAGTTTTTATGTGATTTTCTAAACTAGTAGTGTTTTGAAATTAACAAATGCATTATAATCGTGTTAACCATGCAGCCGTGATTATACCTATATTGACTATAATCGTACAACCAAAATCTATAATTGTTGCATCCATACATAATAATATTTTAATATTATCAAAACAAGTTCATAGTCATATAAATGGTGGTAAAAAGTTTTAGGTTTTTTTTCACTTTGCTTTTTATGAGATTTACATGAGGTTGCGTAGTGCAATTTAAAATAAACCTAATTGCAGTGTGTGTTCGTGTGTGTGTCAAACTGACTTTTATATGTTTTGATTTATAAAAGTATTCAAAAAGTATCCCTAAACATTTGATTAAATTGTTGTAGGTGTAGTATTGTAAATAAAATCTTAAAATAAAAAATGGGTGACTAAACAATTGTCATCAATTGATTCAAAAATATTAGAGATTTTTTTTTAAATAATAATTTCTAACGTGACATTATGAATTACTCATGGTAAAGCAACTTCTCACACACAAACTCACAGCCCTATTACCCCATGGTCATAAAGCTATGATGCATTTTATTTATAAAACTAATTAAAATAAGAAATGAAAGAAGATTTAGCATTCTTGGCAAGTATCAAATATATAATTTATCGGTATTTCAGTAATTTTATGGTTTACTCATTTACTGTACAATGTAACAGTAACTTGTCTATAGTTTGTTGTGGTATTTATCGATTAATTACACAATGTATTTTGGGTAGTTGATATTTGCTATGAAAAATGTAGATGTTACTTTTATTTATATTTTCAGTAGTTTGAAACATCTAGAATATTGTCTGATTTGGTAAGTTACAGTACCCGTACAAAACCTTTTGTTATTTTAAGGATTTATTTCTTAAGTGTGTTCCACACAATATTAATGATTTATAGATTAAATTAATATCTCTCTAAAAAAAGGTCATTTTTATATCACTGAAACACGTGAGGTTTTGTTTATTGGAAAAAAAATCTAATAAAATAAAAATCTCACTGTGCGATGATGAATCCATTGACTGTGGCAATAGTCCAGGGTTCCCCCGAGGTCACAGGTCAACTGGCCTTTATCAATGTAGCCATGCAAGTCAGACAGGGAATTTAGCATAACAATCTACAAAGAAAGAAAAAAGAACAAAATTAAGTATTATGCTATAATATCCTATATTTTGATCCCTCCGTATGTTATTTTGATTTAACTTTTAAACTGAAGTGTATTTTTCAGAAACATCACTTTCATAACATGAGATAAAATAAGCATACAAACAATTTACAAGACATATACTATATGATAAAAAAAAACATGCATGAAGGACAGTTGTAAGAACATTCCAGCTTTAAATAAAGCTCTGTTCGTTTGTGGTTGGTTTGACTCAGCCTTTGTTGTTTAAACAACTTAAAAAAATAGATGAAAGGTTGAAAAGATGAAGGTTACTTTGAGGCATTTTAAATGGTAGTAAATGAGCCCAATGTGTATTATGCACAAGCTGTAAAATGTACATTTAAGATGTTAGATGTTATCACCAAGAAAATAATTTTAAAAGGACACTTATAGGATTTTTATTTTTTATTTTTTAAATATACATGCATATAAATAAACTATTAAAACATTCTTCTGGCATGGTGGCTAGCACTGCCGACTCACAGCCTGGAGGTCGCTGTTTCGAGTCCAGGCTGGGCCTGTTGGCATTTCTGTGTGGAGTTTGCATGTTCTCCCCATGTTTGCGTGGGTTTCCTCTGAATATTCTGGTTTCCCACACAGTCCAAAGACATGTAGTGTAGGTGAATTGAATAAACTAAATTGGCCGTAGTGTGTGTCAAGAGAATAATGGCTATCAAGTTACTGTATTTTACACAAGTACTATTTATGACCCTGAACCACAAAACCAGTCTTATTTTGCTTTTTGGTATATTTTTGACAATATGTACAACTACATTGTATTTAAAATTATAGACTATTCTTTTATGCCAAAAATCAATCAAATGTTAAGTACAGATCATGTTCCATAAAGATATTTTATACATTTTCTCCTGTAAAATATATCAATATAGAATTTTTGATTAGTAGCGAGCACTAATAAGCACTTCATTTAGACACCTATTAAGCAACTATTAAGGTCGGCACGAGAATTTGAGGTGTGCACTCGAGTAAATTATGATGACAATTTTTATGCGTTCACTAGAATGAATCTGATTACATTAGCTCCACAGCTAGCTATCAGGCACCTGCAGAGTTAATGCGTTCGAGTAAAATATATACAAATAAAATTGACCGGGTGCTTTTAAAATGAATGACGATGAATGAAAGTAAAACCGTTGAGCCATCTGACAAAAGAGTGCCCTTCTGAATCAAATTAACAGTATGCCCTTCTGGATCTTTCACTTACTTTGAAGACACTACTGACTATGTTTACATTGACATCAGTAATAGTTATTTGCCTTAATCTGAATAAGACAATAATATAATTAAGGTGTTGCGTGAAGTGCTTTTTGAATGTTGCGTCACCAGGCTATCCACGTTTCCTGCAGAGTCTCATGTAATTTTGATGCATGTCTTCATCTTTAATTTTTTTACTTTATCTGCAGTTCGGCAGTTTCACTTTCACTCATGAACATTTCATTCATGCCCCCATGACAAAATGGGGTATTGGACACAAATGTGGAGTAAGGACTGGTGGAAAAGTGTTGTTTTAATGAAAAAAAAAAAAACTTGTGTATTTTGCGATGTGTGTGTGTGTGTGTGCGCGCGCGGTTCTTTACTGACAGCCATGTGTGTGGATCTTGTCAGAAAATGCAGCGAAAAGTCCTACATGACGGTAATAATTTGATTGCGGTGTTTACTTCAATAATGCCACTAATATATGCATACTCCATGTCTTAATTCAATTTCTGTTTAGTTTAAGGTTTACATAGTAGACTCTAATCAGAGTATAGTCTTAATCGTATTCAAATATTGTTGCCCATGTAAACATACTCAATGTTCGACTCAACCATACCGTCAGGGCTCTGCGGACTTGGCTGTGCGAAGCAGCATTTTCTGTATGTACGTACATCAAAGCAAGTAGGTTATGGCTCACGCTTATTGACAGTGGAAGATGATTTACAGTTAGTCGTGTCAGGAATCCAATCACAGATTAGCATGTTGTCCTCACAGAAACAGTTTAGCCATAACACTGAATTGGGTAAGCTGTATATTTATGTTTCAATGTAATTAATGCTATGCACTTTAAATGCAGCAAGTAACATGTAAATGATATTTGCGCATGCATTATAATTTTGGCTCAGGAAAGGGGTGCCTGGGGGGGGCGTGAGTGAAATTGGATAAACTTGGGAGGGCTTGTGTTCTAAAAGTTTGAAAACCCCTCATTTAGACCACTTTAAAGGTGATTTTTCACTGTATTTAGATTTAGTTTTGCACCCTCAGATACCACAGATTCAAATAGTTGTTTTTTGGCCAAACATTGTCCAGTCTTATGAAACCATACATCAATGGAAATCTTTCAGGTACTGTATAATTAAACATTTTTGTAAAAATTCAAAACTGTCACTGGTTTTATGGTCCAGGGTCACATTTTTTGTCAATCAAAACTGTTACATGAAAAAGTGCAGAAACAATAAGCTATTGCCTGACTTATTGCAATACCACATCAGATTATAACTGCTCTTCCGAAATGTAACATTATATATTGATATAAATGTAATATTGATATTGAAATGTTATGTATTGTGTCTCCATAAGCTAGGAGAGTTTTTATTTATTTCCCTAGAATAGGAAAATAGTTCTGCTCATATTTATGCAAAAGAGACATTTGAAGCTGGTTTGCAGTGGACCAAGAACACAGATTACTTTGCTGTAATTAGTACTATAAGTGTTGTTTTCTGCTAATTAGTGTTACATTACTGTACATTAATTAGGTTAAGTGGCTTAGGATATACAGTGATTTTGTTTTGTAAATTTAAATCAAATATACATATTTTTAAAAATAGATTACTATCTAAAGACTTTATTTATTCATTTTCATTCAGCTTAGTCTCTGATTTATCAGAGGTCGCCACAGCGGAATAAACCTCAAAGTACTCCAGCAAATGTTTTATGCAGTGGATGCCCTTCAAGCCGCAACCAAGTATTGGGAAACAAATAAAGATGAATTCGATTTATTTATTATCATTATTATTGTTATTATTATTATTATTAATTATTAATAATATTTGTTTTATGGTTGTTTTTGGTTCAAGCAAATGTCGTATTTCAGTATTGTAAAAATTAAAATAATAAACAATGCCCGATCCTAATTCTGTGTACATTTTATATTTGATTTTAACATGATCATGATGTTCATGTGTGTTTTCTATAATGCTACTTTAATGTTTTGACGTAATACCAAAGCTCTGAAATTAAATAAAAAAACTTTACAACCAAAAAGAAACTCTTAAAATAAGTTGACAGCTTTTACCACAGAAAAAAAAAATTTTATCGGACCATTTTAACAGTAAATGCGTCACTATAACCCAGACGTTTACTTCTTTTGATGAAAAAACTGACACTAAACCAGAACATTCATGCAGACGACTAACCATCAAACTGCAATAATCTGCAAAACAGATGCTGAGAAATGAAGATCAAGATCACACACCATGGCACAAACATTTTCTCATCGTCATAACAGAAACAATCCTGTACATGCATCTGATAATCTTATAAATCTTTCATGAATACGTCTGAGAGAGATCCACTAACACACAGCTGCAGCTTCACACATTGCTGTGATCCACAAGCAATGATAAAAACCCACCAATGCACTGCGCAAAGTTCACAAAACCTCAGCATTTTTTTTTTCTTTCGTCTTCACAGTGGTGTTAAAACAGGGTGTGAGATAATCTGCACCCTTTCAGACATGCATAATACAATAGGGTCACATCAATAATGTATGGGGTGTGCGATCATGGTTACAAACACTCCAGACGAGTCGTGCGTGTCGGATGCCAGACAATGGACGTGCCGAAGGGTCCAGACACACAGAAACATGCTTACCGGTACCTTCAATTTGAAGTCATCCCTGTGTAATCTCATACTGACATCAGCGATGGCCCTCTGGAGGAAGCGCGAAGGTTTCAGAACTAGAACTAGCTGTAGGTTTCCTGGAAAGGAGCCCTTTGGGTCAGGAAAGAAAATGATATACAGGTTAGGGTTTGGGGTGAGGGTTAGAAATGTTCCTACTGTATGTAAGAAAATATAAATGTTGTATTTGCTTCATTTATTCATTTATTCATTTTCTTTTCGGCTTAGTCCCTTTAATAAATGACATCGCCACAGTGGAATGAACTGCCAACTTATCCAGCACGTTTTATGCAGCGCATGCCCTTCCAGCTGCAACCCATCACTGGGAAACATCCATGCACACTCATTCACACACATACACTACAGACAATTTAGCCTACCCAATTCACCTATAACGCATGTCTTTGGACTTGTGGGGAAAATCAGAGCACCCAGAGGAAACCCACGCCAACACGGGGAGAACATGCAAACTCCACACAGAAACGCCAAATGAATCAGCAGAGGTTCGAACCAGTGACCTTGCTGTGAGGCGAATGTGCTACCCATTGAATTTCTGTAACTATCTATGCCTTGCAATGTACACACACACACACACACACACACTGATATACTTTATATACACACACATGCATATTAATTCACACTTTATATTTAAAATGTAATTAAAATTATTAAAACAGACTAAAGGAATTATATGTTTGAAAAAAAATGTACAACTTAAGCTAAAATAATTTTTTTAAATAAAACTGCTTACCAATAATAATAATAATTATTATTATTATTATTATTTATCAGACATTAAGTTTTCAAAAAAGTGGATAGTAAGACCTATAAAAAATAAAATAAATAAAAATAATAATAATAAAATAAAATAAAATAATTTGTATGAATTAATCGTTTATATTTATAATTTACTTAATGTTGCTATAATATTTGTTGTATAAAGAAATAATTGTTCTGGCAAGAAATGATAGCTTGTACTTCCTAATTTCAAATGTCAGGTCTATCCATTGTACAGCTTGATGCTGTACATATTGTTCTTTTTAATCTGAACTGTATTTGTGTAAACATCAGATATAAATTGCACATGTAAACAAGACAAACATGTAAAAAAAAAAAAAACTTGCAAAGATATTACATTTTTTTATTTTTAAAATAATTTAGTTTTTTTTAAATACAGTGTGTTTTTTTATGTATTGTACATTTCAGTTGAGCTTTTTAATTGTTTTATTAACAGTTTTGCTACTATATTTTGTGAACATTTCTATTTAGCTTTTATATATTTATGTTTCAGTTTTACTTTAAGTAATTCTAGCTTAACAAATTCAGCAGAACACATCCAATGAGAACTAAAGCAAAAATTAAGGTTTAAACAGCTTCCATTACTTCTTGTGCAAACTTGTAAGTATTTAAGGGGACTCATTATGCAAAAATCACTTTTATAAGAGGTTTAAGCACAGTTGTGTGGCAATAGTGTACTTACAGCAAATCTATAATGATAACAATTAATCTAACTCTCTGTTTTTTCACACTTGATCAAAACAGTCTGCAGAAACACGTTGTTTGACATTCTCCCTTTGGACGTGTCATCAGAGGGGGAAAGTCCTGCCCTTTAGTGACAATCTCTCCCTCATTAGAATAAACATCCCTGAATGAGAAGGGGCTGTCCGCCATTAGAGTTTTCACTTGATAAAGATAATGTCAGCAAATAAGAGGATAATACATGTGGAGTTTTAGGATGCACAAAAGAACAGTGTAGTCTCCATACTAGACTGCCTTATTCTGAGAACCTTCTTTTGACATTTTCAGTTCTTCACAGAAATAACATTAGTCCTGTTTTGAAACTGCCACTATGTGTGCATGTAGGCATTCGTAGCTCCACCCTCTTTTGAAAAGAGCACAATCTTATTTGAATGTATAGCATCAGTCATCAAAGTGGCACAATTTGGATCCAAGCCTAATAGGGGGGTTATAAAACATTCTTTGTGTGGTATTTTGAGCAGAAACTTCATACACTTAAACTTCATTACACTTATTTTGCAATCTTGTAAAAACAAAAGGCATAATAGGTCTCCTAGTTTGTACAAACCCTGAACTTAAAACCATATAAAAGGCATGTTTAAAAAACGTAAACAAATAAAAGTAAAAATGCCTAGTTTAAATTCTGTACAGGTGTTTCACATTCACACAGATTTAACACCATTTTACGTTAAATATTTTTTATCTCAGATTTTTTTAGAGACTCTGACTAGCTTTTAGTTTATTGTGCTTTTTTACAAAAAAAATGTTTTTAGACCAAAGGTTTAAGTCTTAGTTTTAAGGAAATATTATCAAGAGATGCATCACAATCGAGAACATTCTAACTATCTGCACCACTGTGTAGTTTAGTGCGCATTTTACTGCTATACAAGCCAATGCATGGTGAGAATAGAGGTTCAGTCTTTAGTTTACAAACAGTCAAATAACACAGATGTACTGGGATAACAGTTTATAGTTTAGATAAAACCATGGATGTTTATGGTAAAGATTAAAATTGATCGTCATATGCATTTAACAATGCTCAAAAATCAAAGTTGTAGGTAGCAATTACATTATTTAACCAATATGTCACGACAACCAGCCATCAAAAATATGCCACTGAATAATTAAAAAAAAAATGACACATCTAGCAATGAAACATGATGTATTATGAGTGAATAACTGAATCATTTATTGAGAATGAGACTACAAATAAATATGGGCTGTACAAATTATAATGTTAGATTTATACATTTAGCCTTATCAGCAACAGTAGTAGCAACAGCGAAATTTTCACGGTACTAAATATTTTACTGTTTACTTTTATTGATTAGTTGATTAGTTCTTCATTTTATTTTTATGACATTACAGGTTCCAAGTTCTGTTTGTTAAAAGTAAGAGTTTCTTGCAGTACTGTTTTTGTAATAAATAGAAAGCAAATTAAATTTGTCTCCTCTCCTATTTGGCTGATCTGAAAAATGGTTCGATTCGGGTCTAAAAAAATCTTTATGTCATGTAAACCATCCGTTACACCGCTGAAAAAAGAGCGAGCGCTCAGATCTGACCATTAAACGCTCACTCAGCACCTCTCTACACTTAATGTGCACAAAACACAGCACTACTATTGACAACAGCAGAGATCAAATGCTAAGCTTGGAAAATAAAATAAATAAATATTTAAATAAAAATGTTGCATACGTAGCCTTATGCATTTTTAGCCTCAAAATTGTCTTTGTCGTGTAAACTAATGCCTAGTTTACACTACAGGATTTTATGCCCGATTTGACCCTGAAGTTAATGAGCTTGCTGACAGATCGGGCTGTAATTGTTGCAAAATCAGTGTGTGATTGGCATTAGGTACACTTAAATACTGAACGAAACATCAAAGAGGCTTGCTCAAGTGTCGACAACACCTCGCAGACTATTCAATATCTAGCATGCTAAATATTCTGGACCAGTTGGCTTACCCGACCCCACGTGGGGTCAGATGTAGTGAAAATGTAAAGCCAACAAGAGATCAAATCATGAGTTAAATAGAAATCTCTGTGGTTGGCCACAATGATCATCGATACACTTGCTTCACCCTGCGTTTATATGGATACAAGAGCATATAAAAGTCACATGCAAAAATGTGAGTGATCAAACTGCTGACAGAGACAGAGACATCCACATGACCTCCCTCTTGTGAATCATTTACATTACGTCTTGAAGTCATTTGTAAGTAAAGATACAAAATGAAGTCATGTAGTCTGAACTGATCTGCCAATTTTTAAAAACATGTAGAGTAAACTCTACCTGCTTTATTAGTATATCATATTTTAGCATTTTGTATTTTTATCTTTATTGCATTAAATTAAGTCAATTTAAAAATATACATTTACTGCACGATGTAATACCTTCGAAAATCATGATCACAATATGTATATGTATTTATTTCTATGTTTTAATATTTCTCCTCTAGTGTGCAGTGTTATCTGTGACTTAATATCTTAATATTTAATAGCAATAAAATCACAATACTTAATAG
>CAIGQZ010032666.1:1457411-1472229 GCA_903798205.1 Danio tinwini
ATATATATATATATATATATATATATATATATATATATATATATAAACAAATAAAAATGTCTACTGTTTTTTCCACACCATAAGGCGCACCGTATTATAAGACGCAGTCTCAATTATGAGGTCTATTTCCATACTTAACCCATACATAAGGTGCACCATATTATAAGGCGCATATTAAAACATAAGGTCTACAAAAAAGATAATGGAAGCAAAACAGTGAGTTTAGTTGAACTGTATTCTACTATTTAACAATACACTCACATTATTCATTAATCAATCTTCTCCCACAAATTCAGTCAGCTTCAGTGCCAGATGGCTTTTCAGCAATGATGCTGGCTTTGACGAAAGCTTGGATAACAGTTAATGCAGATAATTATTATTAAGTTAACTATTTACAATAAAGAGAATGCATTCAAATAAAATCCATACAAAATTAATGAGACAAAAATACATACATAAAAAATATATATTTTAACTGTATGCACATACTGTACTAAAATCATTTAAATTAGGCAAATCACAATTTTTTTAAAAATCCAAATACATACAAAATAAATACTTTTTATATTTTATATTTTAATTGAATCAATAAAAAATAAAAACTACTTAATTTGTTTTCTTTGTTCCCATCTGACCTGATGACATCCACAGTACAGTTCCTCTTTTAGCTCACAGAGGTTAAAGCACGCAAATACAAGGCAATTAAAAACAAAGATAACCATTTCCTCTGCCATCTCTGTTTTCAAAACAAACGTAACCAGAATGATGAATGAAGATGCCAATCTGACCCAGCCATGTAATCCTCTTTAAGAGCGTCTGATGGTTTACACTTCTACACGCACACACACGGTTTACTGTATGTAAATAGAAGGGACTTTCCATAAACTTTTATTTTATACTGACCAAACAGTATTTTTTTATATCCCTAAAACCAAATCCAAAACCATGAACATTCCACTTACAGAAAGCCTACTTGCATTTGTACACTTTCAGATAAACATCATATAGAGTTTTAACTCATTTAGTATTTAACTACCGTAAATGAACGCCAGTCAAAAATCACAGGTTTTAACTATCCATAATGTAGCATAAACATACACAGCACAACTGCACACACATCTACCAATTATGCACAAACTGCACCCATGCTGAAGTATTTTTTTATATGGTTGCATCAGAATTGAAGCAGAGGGAAAGAGGAAGACGAGGGTGTATGAGGAAGACATACTTCTCCTCGTTGCTAATTCAGTCTCCAGACACACTCCTAGGAAACGATGGTAGGATTCCATTTCCCCGGCTGAGATGCGCACCAAAGTAAAGGCCGCTCCCTGTGAGTACAGTCCACAGACTGAGCAGCGGGACAGGGTGGTCTGATAGCCGTTCATACCGCAGTACAGAGGCAGAAAACCCTGTTCATGCTCAAACCGACCCTCTACAGCTCTCTGGACGACACTCTGTAGCTGTGCAGCTTCTGTGTGAGCTGAGGGAGGTATGAGGTCACAGGAAAGCAAGGACAGATCAGAATAAGTGGACAGAAGTAGTGCCATCTCTGGATTAAGGTGACTATTCTAGTTCACTTCTCCTGTGGCGGATATACTTACACACACACACCTCCAGCTGAGTGCCGTCTCTTGCTCAGAGCTGTCATACCACACAACTACACACACACACACACACACACACACACACACACACACACACACACACAAAAATTCACTTGAGTACTGTCTCTCCCTCAGAGCTGTCACTATACAACTACACACACACACACATCTCCATCTGAAAAGTGTCACTATTAAACATATTTAGATGTAGAATTATATATAACGTGTATTTGTTGTACAAACATAAATATACATACATCTGCAAAAAAAAGAAAGAAAAATAAGTCACAGGAAAAATAAATTGTATTAGTTCAATTTTTCTTTTACTTGATTAATTAGACATAAGTATGCCCACAAAACACAGCTAAGAAATAAATCAATTACAAATAATAATATTAATTAACTACAGTCTTACTGAACAGTAAGTCATTATTATTAAGTTTTTTTTATCAGTATTGTTTTTCAAATCGTATTTTCTGTTATTAAATCAAGATATATATTGAATTTCAAAAAATTAGTTTTTGGCTTATATGTTAATCTTATGAAGTTAATATAATCTAAATGGGCAAAATGTGACTAAAATAATGTAGACAATCTAATGTTCTAAACATATTTTGTGTCATATTTTATATAGTCATATATTAACTTATTTTAAGTCTTAGGTCTCTATTTTAATGATCTAGGCTCAAAGTCTAAAGCACATGGTGCAAAAGCATTAAGGGCATGTCCGAATCCACTTTTGCTGTTTTAAGGATAGAAAAATGCGATCTGCACCCCGGCACCAAAGATTTAGTTCAAAACTATTTCTAAATTCAGTTCTAATTTTTTACAAACGAATAAATGAACAATAATAATAAAAATAAGAAGATTTTTTAAATAAAATAAGAAGTGTGCTCAGTTATATCCAAACACATGTCCTAATCGTATGCCCCTTATGGTCCAAAACCTGAAAGATGGACAAATCTAAACTTGTTTTTATTAAAACAAATATAAATATGCATGTAATAAATAATACTGCTAATAATAATAACATTATACAAATACAAATTGTCATGAATAAAACTGAAAAAAGCCCCCTGACATGAAAGAGGCATGGAAACAGTGTTTTTTGTATCTATGTAGAAAATAATAATTTTGTATTATTTTGATCCTTTAATTTTTTCATATATAAAGATATTTGTGTGTTGCTGTACATCCTGTGTGGATTTAGCAATGTGTACGTGTTTTGGACTTACATAGGCGCATAACTAATGCACTCTGTGCTGGACTTTAGACCAGTTTTTAGTTAATCAATGGTGTGGTCTATTTTAGTTCTTCAAAATAGCAACATGCCCAACATTGCGTCTTATCACATTTCCTTTTTAATCCGGAACACCCATGAATGCACAAAGTGGCACAAATGGATTTGCTATTTAAACAACGTGGCGCAAAACATGAAAATTACAGTTGTGCTGGCCCAAAATAGCAACAAATCATGCCAAACATATGCGCCTTACTGCGCCGAGTGTATGATTGGGCCCTGAGAAAAAAAAAAGAAAGAAATATTTACCTTGATTTTTTTTTTGTTATTAGACATAACAAAAAAGCTAGTTACACAGTAATATTTATGAAATTGTGAAGCAGAAACAACTGGGGGGAAAAAAGAGAAGCATATATTTAAAGAACAATCTATATTTGTACTCTATTCATATCTGTACTACTCAGAAATTCAGTCATAGTTTAAAATATACTGTATGCAAAATTGTTTTTAGTGGAACATCTTCCTGATAGCACTGATGCTGATAATGATTGCATGCTCAGTATCCTCTGCATCATAATAATTCACACCATCTCAAGAGGATTACAGCAGCATACAGTATTCTTCAGTGTGTGTGTGCGTAGGCGTGTGCTATATTTCTGTTTTTTTCCTAAGTGGGCTCTCAATTGGGCTCTGAAAGAATATTCTCCCACTAATGAAAAGCTTTTTCTTCATTTACTAAACCCCTATGACTTTCTTTTATATGTAACAGAAAAATGGGCCATTATTTTCCACGTTATAAAATGGAGACTGTCAAGCTTGAAAATGAAAAGGCACACCACAAAATTATTCAACAAGCAGCTCATCCATTTCAGTCCACCCTAGACAATACATTTGGATTTATTTCCTCATTATTTAGTAGTTTTGGATAAACAGTATCTGCTAATTTGCTACAAAATATATACATTTATAAAAGAAACTTGTCACAACAACTAAGCCCAGCAGGCATATAATGTCATAAGACATTAATATTAGGTTAGATTTAGGTCGTAATGACAGGTGACCAAAATGTTATGTCTAGCCAGCATCTAAAGATAACGTTATTTTGATGTCCAATAATGGCGTATTACCGTCTTATAGGATTTTCGCCACATTTTGTGACTGGATAGTCTATATACACATGGCTGTTTGACACTATTCTCTGCACCTACAGAGAAAGTAAATACCTGCATCTCAAAATGCAGAGTTTTTTTTTTTCATACGGCATGCAGAATCAAATTCCATTAAAACAACACTCTTCCAGCAGTTCATACTCACGTTCAATATCACGTTTGTCACAGGGGGCATGCATGAAATGTTTCTGAATGAAGATGAACGTGCTAAACTGCAGTTAAAGTAGACAAATTAAAAATGAAACGCCAGAAATTATAAGAAACTCCAGAGGAAATGTGGATAGAGTGGTGACCAATGATGTTAATCAAATTATGTGCTGTAACGTAAAATGGGATCATGAAAGGAACATTCAAAATGCAATTCATGTAAACACCCTAATTGTATTAAACTTAATCATTAGACTTTGATATTTGGTTACTTTAGGTTGGACGTTGGACATTAATGTTGGCCTGATATTGGGTTCTGACATCAACCCAATTTACATTTGCAAACAAAATGCAACGTCCCCACAACACTGGGGTACAACATCAATTTAGCACCATATTGACATCCTGTGCCTGCTGAGAGGCTGCAATATTGAAAAAAGACAATATTGTCTATTAATAATATTGACATTATTTGACAGAATCCATATATAAATCTGGCTATTTAGACAAAGCATGTTGGTCCACAACCTTAGTGTAGCACAAACTGTGCAAAAGCTACTATCATATTCACTAAGCTTAAAATTTAATATTTTACTTGCATTGTGAATTCAATCACTCAACAAAACTTTTTCAGTGACTAATCTAAATGCATCCTATCAGTTACTCCATTCATAAGCTCAACAGATTGGTTACAAGTCTCCAAAAAATTAAATCTAATCCAGCATGCATAAATGTAATGATGCTAACTCTTTACTCTTTAGCACTTTTAACTAGACACAATCATAATAGTTTAGGTTACTAAGCAGGGGCACTTTTGTCTCATCTTGAATTTGAGTTCATTTTGGTGGCATTTTGCCATTGTTGACTGACAAAGTTCTCAAAGCTAATAATTTAGCCACACCAGTGAACTTATAAGAAGATTATATATATATTTTGGTACCAACTGAATCAGAATGGAGATTTTGTTGCCCTTTAAATACTTGAACGGAAAGTATAGAGAATTAGAAACATGCTTCTTTATTTGAAGAAATCAACAGACCACTTTTTAAATCATGTGTAATATAACTGTAATTTGTAATTATAGTTAAACTTGCTTGATGTCCACGTGCAGGCTGATATTTCTAACCATGTATTTTGAATCGTTGTTGCGCTACTTACTATAGTAAGTCCACAACATGCTAGCACTAAACTGGGTCATTGTTTGTTTAATAGTTGCCAAGAGCATATGTGAAGAAGAAAAATGAAACTACTGTACTTTAAACAAAACTTATTATATAAATAACTTTAAATGAAAGCCAAGACTGGTTTACCATTATTCTGTCAAAATGTAAAATGGGGAACTCTACAGGATATTCTGCAATGATTCCAGTTGGAAGGTAGCATGCATGTTCAATGCATATTTAGTGTGTTTTATGTCAATTTAAAGTACACCTATTATGCAAAATAGTTTGATTTTGGGGGTCTCTAACAACACGCTGATATGCATGCAAGGTTAAAACATTTTCATTGTGTTACTATATGAATTTATTTTTACTTAATTATCCCAACGACTCCCATATGATTTGTTCATTTTTCCAAACCCCTCCTTTCCATGACACTAATCTGCGGTGATTGGTCTACAGTCAGTTGTGATTGGTCTACTGTGTACAGCATGAGTCAGAAACAAAACGCCCATCACAGCTTATCAAGAGAGTGTTGAAGCAACAGCAGCTAGAGAACAGAGTATATACGTGAACCCAATGCAGGAACACATTGATAAAGCCATGGAGTTACACCAGCATATTGCTTTATTCTTAACCATAACTCCAAGTAAAAACAACAACATACATTCAGTATTAATCAACAAAGCTGCAAAAGATGAACTATTTTGAACATTGACAGAGGCATGTGAGCTCGTTGGATGTGCGTTCTAATTGGTGCAACTCAAACTATTGAAATCAAAAGGAAAATTAATGGGTTCAAATCACAGTGCATTCTGCATCTGGGGTGTAAACACAGCTGATGGTTGCCTAGTAATGACAGACGCCACGGGAGCGCGAGCTAAGTAGCATGTTTAAATTGGTAAAGGAAGCAGCAATCGAAAAAAAAAGTTTGTTCAAATAAACTGTGTACTGACAAAGTTTTACTATACTATACTTTACGCAATACTAGTCTACAGTTGGCGCTGATACTTCCTTTAATAGCAAATGTCCAGCGAATCCCTTGTTGTAAGGTGGGTTACTGTGGCAGTAATCAGTAAAATTACATGAACACAGCACATGGTTGGGGATACTGTAGTGTTGTTTTGAAAATAAACTTTACTCATTTATTACACAGCCTCACCTTTAGGCTGTAGGCAGTAAAAATATATACAGTATGTTCCCTTACAAAGCATCATGATGCAATCCCATTTCCCACAACAAAAAAAAAAGTTGAACTACTTATTTAAAATGAGCTGAGACAACACAATTCTGGAGTTTTTCAGGGGGGGGGGGCAGCTTAACTGTTTTATATCCAATCAATTTCATTGTGTAAAAAACATTAAGTTAACTTATTCGATTTGCACTGGGATGACATGACGGGACTGTGCTGAACCCAGCACTTTTTACAGTGTACAGTGTTCAGGACAGAGGGGGGTTCAAGTATTCCTGGGTCTGCAAATAAAAAGTTGGCAGGGCAATGTTTCGTTCAGATTAGGGTTGGGCGATGTTGACCAATTTGGCATCGTACGATGTCTAATGTGAAATGGATGGATGATGGCATCGACGTCATGGGTGGGGGTGGTTGTTGTTAAATATCAATTCATTCATAACGAATTAATTGTAGCCTACCGTTTTCACAACCTGGCCCACATGGTCTTTGCTTTACCTATAACCAAACCATAAATAAATAAAAGTTATACACAAATTACCACCTGTCAATTATTTTTTTTTTGCGGGACTCTGGCATGAATAAGCAGAGTGATCTGTGTCGTTATAATGGCTTTTTCCCCACAGCTGGTGGTGGAGACGAAAGTTCGTTTGGAGTTCACTGCAATTTGTATTGTGATTAATGATAACTTCTTTATTTTATTATTATTGTGAGAAAATAATAACAAGTAAAGATGCTAGGGCTCGACCGTTTTGGTCGCATATGCGGCCAAAATTTTATGCGACCTAAAATATATATTTGGAAGCATTTGTGGTAGTTCATAAATTGTTGCCGTGCGACCTGTTTTCACTGCAAAATCCTCACCGCATGCACGGATTTAGGGGACATTTATGCAAAATGCATCTTTGCACCTAAAAACGCCAAACGCAGCACTCAGGAACAGATTAAAACAGTTCTTATGTGAACTTGCTGAAGTAAAAAAAAGCCTGCAATGCTTGCCCCGCCTTTGTACTCTTTTTATTGGCCACTGCTCTAGAACTGAACGTGAATGGATTGGTTAATATCAGCTGTCAATCACTCAGTCAACGCCTTATGCCTTCAGATGACAGGAGCAAAAACTGCGAAATGTGAAGCTCTGAAGACGAGAGAATGAAAATAACACTGACACATTTTTTTTAGAAACCACCTAATGGCACATCTTATTAGTGATCATGTGCTGAATGTTAATCCACCATTTACACTTTTTCAAGAGTGGATAAAAGACTTCCAGCGGCTTCAAGTCTGCTATGAAAATAACTAAAGCCATTCACTGTAAAGTCTGTGGGACGGGGTTTGAAGGTAACAGCGTTTGCCACTGAATCTACACATTTTAAGCGCGAGAGGTACTGTATAATCCATCATTTAATCCTCACGATGCTGTCAGCCGTGCAAGCGGCAGCTATATGTAAAATTTAACACAGCTCATGAAAAGACCGTTATTGCTATTAAGATGACATGCAAATAATAAGTTATATATTAATATAAATGTGGGGCAGGGCGATAGAATGGCATCGTCTATCAGCCCAACCCTAGTTCAGATGTCAGAACAAAATGGCTAAAGATTTGAAATAATGGCAAATCGTTTAAACGACTCAGAGTTAACTCTTTTTTTAAAAGACAAGGTGCACAAATTTAAACCTCAGGTTGATGTTTTCATTTCATTACAGCTGTTATACACTGCATGGAAGGTAATTTTCAAAACCAATAATAGGGGCTTGCTAAATTGTACTTTTTTTATAGAGGTAATGGTCAATATGTCACAAAACAAGTGTCGTCTGTGTGTGGCAAGCAATGGCACTGCGCAAATCCATGAATGAACATTCTGAAGTGAAGTAAGGATTATCTGTGCTCAGGTGGGGGTCAATGAATACTGTGTAGGGACCCTGTCAATTGAAACACAGTTCACATATGGAACTCTCAGCTAACAAGTTGGTTATCTAAATCACTTGTGTTAAATAAGAGAGACACGCGACAGGAATTGAGAACCACAGATTTGATCACTTAATTAGCACTAAATGCCCTGACAAATAGCTTTGGCTTTACAGTATAGAGTATATATTGTGTTTTCATTCATGCTTAAGTTGAGAATTACATGATAGATGGAACCATTAACGTGTAAAGAAAACACTGCTGAAAAATGCTAAACATTATAGTTAAAAGGGACTGCAAACCAAATGTTGTTGCACTTTTGTTCATATACGAGTACATTTTGGATAAAAGTGCACAATAGAATATTGTTGAATACATTACTGATTCTGGTGCTTAACAATACAATTAATTGCAGAGAAATATATTTTGTTTTCAAATAAAGACCCATTCTTTAATGACATTCAATGCATTTTTAGGCTCTTTTTTTAAAGTATCGGTTCAGGAACTGTTTAGGCACCATACTTCTAAAAGTGTCATACCAAATTAAAGACATCAAACCCTAATAATAAGTGTAAGTCTTACATTTAATTATATACTTCATAAATATGTGTAGCTTTAGAACTCTTCTATGCTTCATGTTTTGTTTTATTTTGTTTTTTAGTTTGAAAGGTATCAGTAACATCCATAACATGAGGGATAAGCTTAAAAATGCATGTTACATGCTCCACAATTTTTTTTTTCTATACAATTGAATGGCATTTATTTATTGATTGAACTATTCTGTTTTTTATTCTGACAATCACCTTCTTGATCTTATTAAGAAAGAAATTTAACTTTCTTATCAGTATCTGACCAAACAAAATTCCTGAGCAGGATTATAAACTTATTTCATATAACAAGTATGTAACAAGTATTTCACTTCTTGCACATTTTTCCAGTCACATTGCTGTGTGTCTAATCATTATTAAGCTCATAAACCTCTTTTTCTTTCCCAGAAACACCTCATACCATAAAGTCTCTCTCTGAAATGACTCATTTATCTCTCTCAGAAATATATATATAAATATGAACACAACACAAATCTTAAAATTTGCTTGTAAAAAACAGAATGCTGACTTACACATAACTGAACCCATTGTGCCGACGGTCCCGCGCCGCGCAAAACCACTGACCCTTAAAACTCCCTCACTCCGAGTGTCTCCTTCAGGTTGTGTTTTACTCCTGAGAGTCGAATAAGATATTAAGAGAGAACCGTGTGCATCTAAGATGCAGGTAACACATTGACATGCTTTCTACAAATATCTTGCAGAATGCCAGCAGCACCAGTAGTTTCCTCTTCCTTTCTCTCCCAGCGAGACATTCATCACTGCGCTGTGTTCTGTGGTTAAAGTACGTCAGGAAGAACTTCTCACAAACACACAGATTCCTTTTCCCCTCTCCACCCCAAAACAGAGCCCCGCTGCACACACACACACACAAACCCCTCCCCTCACCCCTCACACATGAGACTGCATCATGTGGCACTGGCTGTTAAATCTAAACCTGAGGACATAACTTTTCTCAGGCTATTTGACGGTGGAAAACTAATGTAATGTGCTAATCTTCAAAGCAGAATGTTGGAAATAAACCCTCACTTGTACTGTAGGTGAGCTAATGTTACATTGGTAACTTCAGACATTCCTGTGGATGGAAACCTTTGTGCTTGTAAAGAAAAAAAAAAACATTCACTCTGGAGCGGTCCCTGGAAATCCCAGTCAGCCTAAAAAAATAATAATCAGTCAGCTTTGCATATATAAAATGTCCTTGAATTGAGAATAAAAGGATTCATCTTTTGGATAACGTACATAAAAAAATTGTACTATATGACCACTTGAAGATTCTTACTTCTTCTTAAAAAAAAGTTCTACAATAATAAAAATGTATAATTGTCTAATAAAATTATTGCCATGATAATTAATGCTAATGGGTCAGTGAAAAATGTAAAAATGTGCATAACAATAATGAAACAACAACAACAATAATAATAAAGCATGTACAATGTTTAATGTAAAATGATTAAATCAGCAAATTAATATTTGCATATTTATCATTTATTATTGTTTGTGTGTGTGTATTAATTAATTAATTAATTGATTAATTGATTAATTGATTAATTGATTAATTGATTAATTGATTAATTGATTAATTGATTAATTGATTAAAACCTTTATTTAAACATTATAACTTTCTAAATGTTTATTGGAAAATATAAGTGTATATTAGACAGTTATCAAGCATTTAAAATGTATTTTTTATAAATATAATGTTTCTATTAACAGATTTTTTTATTTATTCGTTGAATAATTAACTTGTAACTGCTATTAAAATAAATAGTACAACTGAATTGTTGATATATTAACAAACAAACCAAATTTGAGTGGTTTTTGCAAAAATCTCAGAAATCTGAAATTACACGCAAATCAGACAGTTCCCTCATACTACCTCCATTTATATTTTTAAGACACAGTCACTTTATCATATTTACAAGCTTTTTGCACTGTACACTGTTTTGCATTATACTGTACTTTTTGCACTATATACTGTTTTGCATCTGCACAGCTCTAGTTTGCACTTCTTGCCATGTGCCCTTAAGAGTAATTTTAATGTTTGCATTTTTTTTTACTTACATTTTTAGATTATATTATATGTGTAAATGTATTTGTTATAATTTTCTTCGTTAAATTTTACGTTTTGTATTTATATTATATTTTAGGCACCTATGGTCTAAGAGTAACGAAATTTCAATTCTCTGTATGTCCAGTACATGTGGTTGAATTAACAATAAAGCTGATATTGACTTTTGACTAATGACAAAAAGCATGATGATGATGATGATATGTTTTCTGTGATATAATCATTAAGCGCAATTTCAATTACAAAGCACCAGATCTTCCTTAAATACTGAAAATAGTCTAAATGTGTGCCATCTCTAAAGCATGCATGCTTTTAAATTAAAGGAGTGATGCAAGTCATTATCTATGTATAAACCCTAACAACCACATACCAACATGCTAAATACATTTCAAAACCTTTTAACAACAGCATGATTTTTATGCAGGCAAGCACCAATCTAATATTAGCCACTGCACATAGACTTCCAATTGAGGACCAGTACTACTTTCAGTGTGAAATATAGCACATGTTTGTGATTTAAAAATGTTTGACTTCAGATTATGACACCAGGGCATGTTTTCAGATCATCACTGCGTGATAAATCAGCATCTGCTATAATCTGATTACTGAGCTCTATTTTAAGCTGATCTCAGTGTGCGGTATATCTACAGTACTGTGATTATCATTTAGTGATGAACACTGTATGTTTAGTAATGTCTGCTTCCCTGTATTTCTTTGTAAATATTCAGACTTCATAAACAGGATTAAACATCCATGAGAAAACTGCAAAACACACTCAGTGAAAGAGGTTAAGAGTGTGATGTTATAAAGCTTCGGTGACTGACAATGTAATGGATTCTATTAGCTGAGAAAGCATTTTACCTATGAGCTCTTCCATACATCCGCAACACTTGTCAAATCACTAAACGATAAGGCCCTGATATATGAGCAATATCACACTGCAGATACATGCGAGCAGGACGAGTTTGATGCCATCTGTTTTAATGACAAAACAGCAGATCTTGCTCATAGAAGATTATAATGCCAAACGACAACACAATGCAACACCTATCTAAAACGTACTCAGGGGTCAACGTATTTAGGGTGTCGACGATGTCTTAAAAAAATCTTAACATGTCTTAAATTTCAAACACTACATTTTAGGCCTTAAAAGTCTTAAATTCAGTGAAATGTTGTCATAAAGACTTAATTTTCCTATGTCCATGTAAAGCACCCAATTGAGCCAATGCTCATCCAATCACCAACAGCCCATCTCAATAAAACCTTTAACAAAGTCCTGTTTTTCACAAAGAAAAGTTATGTTAAAAAATGTCTACGTATAAAACTATGGTTTGCTTGTTTTGACAAATTTAAAATATTTGGCTAAGAAATAACTTCCTGAAGAGGTAATTAAATCTGTACTAACCTAACCGTAATAAAATTTTTAGTGTTTAGCCCTGCATAAGTCTATAATGTCCTTAAAAGCAGAAACTCTGTACAAATTCCTACCAATTAGCCATTAAATTAAAAAGACCAACGTTATCTCACGGCAATTTGTATATTTCTCTGACACATCTGAGTTTTCAAAAACATTAACTACATGCCACAAACAAAAAAATAATGTCATTTTAAAGGCATTTTTCTTTATTTTGACACTGTTATTTTTTTCAATTGGTTAAAGATTTTAAGAAAGTAAGAAATTCACTAGACCTATTTTTCTTAAATATAATAGGTTGGGTCATGGTCCCCTAATAATATCTCGGGGGCCCCCACCCCCCTAGCGGCGCCCCTGGTCATCGAGCAGCTGTTGTGTCTACAGCTGTTGCTAGGTGACAGACACGAAAGCAAAGCACCAAAATGGAAAGCTGTTTTTACGGAATCTTTTGGTTTTTGACATACAGCCATATGGCGCAAAAGTATTGTAAATGTTCAGAACATAACACGATGTCTGCAGTAGCTGTTTTTGGAGGATACAAGCAGACATTATCACTGTGCTTGCCCTGGCTCAGTCCTGCTTGTTACCAAGGTACAGTATGTCATTCACACATATATACATTATACTTACATAAATACATACATACATACAGTTGAAGTCAGAATTATTAGCCCCCCATTTGAATTTTTTTTTTTTTTTTAAATATTTCCCAACTGATGTTTAACAGAGCAAGGAAATTTTCACAGTATGTCTGATATTTTTTCTTTCCGAAAAAGTCTTATTTTTTTTTATTTTGGCTAGAATAAAAGCAGTTTTTAATTTTTTAAGAACCATTTTAAGGTCAAAATGATTAGCCCCTTAAAGCACAATTTTTTTTGTGATTGCCAACAGAACAAACCATTGTTATACAATAACTTGCCTAATTACCCTAACCTGCCTAGTTAACCTAATTAACCTGGTTAAGCCTTTAAATGTCACTTTAAGCTGTATAGAAATGTCTTGAAAAATATCTAGTAAAAAAAATCTTCTCTCCATTAAACAGAAATTGGGGGGATAAAATAAACAACTGTACATACATTCATACATACATAAATACATATACACACACACACACACACACACACACACACTTTTTGTTTTAGTTGATGGAAAATAAGCCCCTGTTTATTTGCAAGTGTGAACATTTCTAAAGCTCACTTTGACCAGCTGTGACCATCTACCTAAAGGAACTCCAAATGAACTTCAGCGTGACTTCATTCCAAATGATGTCACACAAGTTGATTCATTCAATCTCACGCTGACGTTAACGCTTAATGTGTAATGTAACAAAGATTAAATAAAGAACAGCTCATATTTAAAACAATACAGGTCATTTGTAGAGATACTGAATGTCACCAAACAAATGTAATTTCTGAGAACTAAGGCTACCTCTGACCTTGATCGGGAAAGAAACCTTCCTGTATATATTTGAGAAACTTACCCTAGACAGTCTGAGTATAGAATATTGACTGACATGAGTTCACCACTGAAGCGATAGCAGATATTATACAGAACAGCACACAAAAGCAAATGGGGTGAAGTGGAGGAGGGAAAGACGAGGGAAGGAAGTCCAGTGACCTTCCTATTGTTCACCTTTTTGGATTTGCTGTTGAGCGTGACCATTCACTGTCGCTGGTTTATTGTGAATCCAAGTCTTTGGAGATGCTGTCATGCTGATGACAGGTTGAAAAAATGCCTGGTTTATGGATTTCAGGCCATTTTTGTGCATAGATTTTTAAAGCTGTAGTATGAAACATTGACAGCTAGAGGTTAAACTGGATCCTGCAGTCTAAATTCAAAATAGACACTTACATAAGTTGTCATATTGACAGCACCAACAGGACCGAGCATAATTAACTATGGGTTATATTGATAAGGTTTATTATTCTAGTCATAAACCTTGATAAACGGAAGGGTATTAGGTTCATGTTTGGGTCAGCCTCACTGACAGTTACATTTTTAAAAATGTAGGTCATTATGTATGAATAAAAATTATTTTTAGAATAAAAACAGCAAATTTATGTAGTATATTTTACAAAGTTTACTATGTAAATTTAAAAATGTACAAAAATGTTAATATGGACATATTATTTATTTATTTATTAATCAATTTATGAGGAAAAAAACTTTTACTAGTATAAAAAGTTAATTAATCATCAATAATGTTTAACGCAAGATAGACAGATAGATAGATAGATAGATAGATAGATAGATAGATAGATAGATATATAGATAGATAGATAGATAGATAGATAGATAGATAGATAGATAGATA
>CAIGQZ010032666.1:1482459-1493234 GCA_903798205.1 Danio tinwini
CACACACACACACACACACACACACACACACACACACACACACACTAACTTTTAACATCTGTTAAAACTTTTAAAAAAGTACTTTAAGGTGTCTTGAACGTTTAAATGTAAATATATTTTTCATAACGTTCCTACTCTATACGAGAAGTGCCATGGGATTTATTATGACCACAGAGAGTCAGGACCTTGCTTTATTATCTCATCCGAAAGACGAGATGTATTGTTGTTGACTGTATACAGATGTTTGACTGATTGGATAGCTTCACATGGACATTGAAATAATTAGGCCTGTTTAAAAATTATTTAAGACCTACAAGTCAAATTTCAGTGAATTTAAGACTTTTTAAGGCCTACAACTTTGTTTTTGAAATTTAAGGCCTTTTAAGACATTTTTGAGACTATTATGAATGAAATTTTAGACTTGTAAATGTTGAATGCTAAGGAACTTTTCAAATTGCCCAAACGGAAAATATTTTTATTTGCCCTATCAAAAATATATAAATAATTAAATAAATGTAATAATACATTAATACATTGATAATTAAAAAAATATATATTTGAAATATTTCTTAGCAAACTATTTTAAATACTGTGTATATACTAGCAAGCTCTACTTGTATCCATACACTTTTTTTTAACAAACTTAAAAAAAAAAAAAAGTTTTAAAAGTTTCATATAATAAACTAAATCTATGCACAACAATCTGTCCAGGTCGGTGTCCTCAGCAGTAAATACATGGAGCACTTTTAAACAAATGATATTGTAAGGAAAATAATTAAACCATTATGGTAAATAGATTTCAAATAAAAAGTTTAAGGTTTTATTGAGATGAATTGTTATTGATGGGTAAAAGGAAAATTAAGACCTGTTTAAAAAGATTTAAGACCTACAACACAATATTTCAGTAAATTTCAGACTTTTTAAGGTCTAAAATTTGGATTTTAAGATTTAAGATCCTGCAGAAACCCTGTTAAATGTCCTTGAAAAAAAGTAGATTTAGAAAACTTTTCCATCCAATAGTTGACTTTGCACGATATCATAAATACTGACAAGATAAGCAGGTCCAATTAAATGTGCTATATTTTATAACAATTGTGTAATTCTTCAAGATGTGAACCTAAAAGATTTGAAACAATTAAATCTACTGACAGGTCCTAGTACAAACATGAGAAAAACTGAAAGAAAACACGCTTTATCATCTGTATATTTGCAGTCACATTTATTCTGATGAAAAATTCTCACAGTTGTAGCATACATGTTCATCTGAATGAATAATTTAATAAACAACAGAGGCTTCTTCAGGAAGTAATGTTTTTTTTTTTATACAGTGAAACCAACAGAACTTTATACAGTCGACATGTGCATGACGTAAATGTGCGTGTCGTGGTTTCATCAACCATCCTCCAAAAATGGCAAAACATTGTAACAACACTGACAGTAACATGAAAACATTCATCTCCCCATTCTATACATATTTAAATCTATCCACAAGTTGTGTTATTTAAGATTATACACACAGACAAAATACAGAATCACATGTACATGTGTCGATGATCAAAGTTAGACCGTTTCTGGTTAGTGCATGGTATAATGCCCCTCTTATGGCAATGAATATTATTGCATTTCTTGTATGGTTTTTGTATTCTCGGCAGTAATAGCATAATTCATTCGTCAGAGCGATGAGGTCTCATTACGGCTTTTAAATGAGTCTTGAAGAGGAAACAGATGCCCTGTCACTCAGAAACATTGTCAAATACACTTTTATTATATGCAACATTTTAACAAAATATATGTTTACTATTATTTGCATGGTCGAGTGCTACACAGAATGAGATAAAGCTTTGTTTTCAAAAATTAAAAATTAAAAACAACAACTACAACAACAAAAAAAATCAAGTAAATTTATGAACATGGGTGTATTTCATATCAAGAAGTTCAATAAAATTTAGGTTAAAACGAGTACAAGTTTGTGTTTGTAGGGAAAAACAATCAAATTCCCCAAACTGTTCATAAAAGTATGTTTTTTTACAAATATTGGTCACTGTTCGTAAGTAGTAAATGTTAACATCGAGTATCGCATGAAGTGATGTGAACGACATTTTTACGCAGACGTTTTTAAAAGCTGATAGAACTACGTTTTGCATCTGTCAGAAATTGCTTGTTATTAATACGATATTTTAACTATGCAAATGAATATCAATGGTTTATGTGTAATAAAAAAGAATGAATTGTATATTAGAAACACGTACAGGCTATAAGACGAGAAATTTCAATAGGATCTACTGTCCAAAAAATTATAAAACATACAAAATACAGTCTACCTGGCTGAAAACAAAAGTAACCCTATTTTATTTTTCTATAGGTGGAACTACAATTGGACCGTTAGACTGGAAAACACGCAACCCAACAATCGTTCTTGTGGGTGGCAGATTCAATCATACAAATTCAGTCGCACACACACACTCAAACATATATAAAAACATGTAAATATAACATGTAAATACAACAAGTGCCTCGGCACAGACTGGCACACACAGACCTACAGAACAGAAGCATAAAGTAGTGCTTGTAGTGTGGCACGATACAGAGAGTTTCCAAATACATCAACTCACAAACTCGTCTCTCTATCCAAATCTGTCTCCTTGTCTTCATCGTTTTGCTCATGTCCAGTGGCACCGACAACCGTTGAGCTGCGCAACAATACATTACAGAAAGATTCACATCATCGCAGTTTAAAAATCAGACTTTAAAACATAGAATGAAGAGTGGGTGAAAAGAGTAAAAGAAAACAAAGGTTTATGTGAGTTAATGTTAATGCTTTAAAGTAAAAGCAACATCATAGACCCTTTTGTCCGGTTTCACTCCACGCAGTGTATCATTACTTCCGCCTACACAGAACTCCCAATTGAGAACTCACTCAGTCAGCTGTATATTTATGGCAGATATGGTTAGATGATAACTATGGCTGTTTTCTGTTGTCTGCATTCAAGATGAGACATCTGACATCTAAAAAAAAACAAAAAAAAAATTACAGCCAGATTTTCACTTAAACCAAGAAAATGGGATTTTAGACTGAGTGTATTGCTTTGTGTTGCTGTCTTTACTGCAGATGAAGTTGGTATGAACTTGTCAGCATTTGTCAAATAAAGATTTCAGATGTTTGCATGGGTGCTGAACATTTTTTGTCCAATTTATTTGTGATAATTTTGTGTGTCCTAAAGGCTAAGTAAAAAATAAAACTGGATGTTTTACTGTGGTTGTTTTCAGTGGACAGCTAATTCACAAACACATTCGTATTAATCACGTATCACGTTCTAGTTCTCTGACATTTCTTTCTATATAGGTATTTTATTCATGAACATAAAACAGTTATGCCTATTTAATATTCAAATTAAATGGAATAGAATAACAATAGCTGTGATGCAAAAATGCAAATTAACTTAACCCTTTAAAGTCTAGTGCTATTTTGGGATTTCCGTCTGGATTTTGCCTACCCAAATTTAAAAGCTTCCCAAATCCACATGCAAAGGTGTAAATGCAAAAATTTGGTAAATTTTAAAGAAAACCCTTTGGATTTTTATAAAACACTATTGAAAGTATTTAAAATAACTGTATCTGTTGTTTGTGTTATAATAAACACCTAAAAAAAAGAGGCGCTTTTTTTTTTTTTTTATAAACTCAAATTTGAAAGTGTACCTTTTAGGTTCTGTGTGGTCTATGTTGCTGTAAATAATTTTGGGGGTTCCTGCACATGTGTGTAATCAGAGGAAAAAAGAAAAATGTCTCTACCAAATCTATGCAAAAGTTATTATATTCCAACTGATGAGAGGTGCTATACCATTTTTTTATGTATTTTCCGCTTACCAAATTTTGAAAGCCTTCCATATCCAAATGCATTGCTATAAATGAAAAATTCCAGTGTAATTGAATAGAAAACCCTTTGAATTTACATAAGAAACTGCTGAAAGTAATAAATAACATTTTTAGTTTTTTTCTGTTTCATTATGAACCACTTCAACATTGGGCGATTTTTAAATTTTTTTTTCTAAAATGCTTTTTTAAAAGGGTGTAGTTTATCTGTTTAGAGATTTTAGCTTTTCCAGACAGTTCTGCTTGAAACCAGCAGAGGGCAGCAAACACTTGGAAAAATATTTTTATCTCTATCATGTTTTCTTATTAAGCTATTGCAATTTAAGTGAATACTGGGAAAATAACTTTTTTAATAATTCATAATAAATAGTACATATTTGCTTCTGCTTAGTTGTTTCTTAATTTAATAAAATAACTTGCGCCTCAGAAGGCAATCCTGACACGCAGTGAACAGGTGGTGGCGTTTGAATGCACAGACGCTCTTGAATCTGGAGGTCATTAATAATATAATAACACTAATACTGAGAAGGCGTTTTAGAATGGCCAAAACAACATTTCAGATTTTTTTACATTGTGCTCAGTCTGCTGGTTTGTCCATTCGCATACATTTTTATCATCACATGATCTCTTATAACAAAGTCACATGACCTTTTTTAATACGCATACTGGAATTTGTTCTGTAAAAGTGTTTCCATCAAAGTTTATGCACATCTTTTCTTATGGAATAAAAAGTTTATACTACTCAGTTATGCGCATAGGTTTTTTATGCGCATTTTCAAAACTTATGCGCTTTAGGCCTTTTTCATCAACCATTTTTTCATGCGCATATCCAAAATGTGCATAAAAATAGGTGGATGGAAACATAGCTAATGTCATATATGTGACTCTTACTAATCAAATGAAATCCTAAAAATTTACAATTGCAAAAAGAACACCAAGAAGACACACTTTCATTCAGTATTATTCGATTGTGACATTATTTGTAACATTATTAATTAAAAGATAGTACTAATATCAAATTAAATCCACCCAGTAGGTGGCGATAGGACTCTTAGTTCTTAACTCATTCAAATGGAAATCTGAACAACACATTAATGGATCAGTGAATAATAAATGATGAATCTGATTGCATTTATAGATGCCAGGTTATATGAGAAGATTTAATAAAGAATGTTACTCATGCTGGAACATACAACAAATAATATGCATTTATATTCATAGCATTATCAAAGTAAACATAAATCCATAATTAAGGAAATATAATTAATTAATAAGTAAAACGGTTGTATACATTTAAACTATACATAAACATATACATAAACATTTTTTCCTTAATAAACAGTAGCTTATTCCTATTAATAGGGTTGGGTGATGTTGACCAATCTGGCATCGTACGATGTCTAATGTGAAACATCGTGATTGGTGAATTAATTATTAATGAATAATTAATTAATTCATAGTGAACAAATTACCACCTGTCAATAAATTTTTCTGCAGGACTCAGGACTTTCGGCATAAACAGGCAGAGTGATCTGTGTCGTTATAATGGCATCTTGGTTGGCAAAAAAGGTGCCCAACCTGCAGTATCTGAGGTTTTTGCTAAAATTACTAAGTACAAGCATGAAAGTGAAAGACTGAAGCAGTCTACTGACGCTGTGACACGTTACCTGATTGAAAGAGTCGTTAGATAGAGATTAATTAAATATCATGTTTAACAACTATAGTTAGACATGATCCAGCAGTACATCCTTGATAAACTGTCCGACGTGCACTGCTCTTTGGGGTTTTGTGCTTAAAGCACCCGCTGACTGCCTGGAGCTCAGACGTGCGCATATGCTGCAGTGCATGCTAGAGTGTGTTTGTGTGGTCATAGAGATCTTTTCAGAAATGCTAGATGAAACACCAGTGTGGACGTGGATCATTTTCGTTCTAAAATGCCATTTTAATACTAAGCAATTAATGTAAACAGGGCCTAAGTGTGTATTTTTCGCGAGCGGGTTGCTACTGCAACGGGGGTGGGGCATAGGATCACACTACCAGCTCAGCATAGTGATGTCTAATGACCCAAACCTAATTCTTAATAATCCAGTATTGAATGAGAAAGATTTGGATAGATGCCCAATACTGTAATAGTCTTAAATCCCAACATGCAATGTTAATACTTTCAGTTTAAAAATTTACAGAGAAGTCTCCCATTTATTCAAAGGTAAACTGGAACTTAAAATACACTGCGTTGCCAATAGGGGGACGTGAAGTGACATCATTGTGAAAAGTGTCTATTATGATTTATCAGTGCTGTCATTTGATTCAAATATTCACTAAACAGCAAATCCATAAAAGATAACGTGTAAATAATTTTCATATTGACCAATCCAGGCTATCACACTCTGAAAAAAAATGCTGGGTTCCACACAATTTTATCATGTTGTCCCTACACAAATCGATTAAGTTGACTTATTTGTTTGTACAAATTTAAGTGGATTGAACATAAAATGATTAAGTTGTCCCAAAAAAAATCTTAGGATTTGTGTTGTTTCAACTCGTTTTAAATAAGCAGTTTGAACAAGCCGCAATTCGTCACCTTGGAATTATTTTCGATTTTATAATCAACTCAAAATTTTAAGGCAACCAGGTAACTTACTTTTTTTAGTCAAACTAGCAAATCATTTTTTACAGTGCAGTAGAAAAGTAAGCCTGTACTGTACTGTATACTGAACTATAACGCACTGTTCAGTAGAAATGAGGCATTAGACATTCTTAAACCTTCTTAGTATTCCTTTATAATAAACAATAAAATAAAACATAAAAATGCAAATATCTAAGTACAGATTGTTTTGTAAAAAGTATATAGTGTCACTAATGACTAGGGCCACACGGAATCTGCACGCACAGAATTCCGCAGATTTTCCACAGAATTCCGCAGATTTTTAGCCCATCATTGATTCTGTTTATTTACATGAGTAAATGTGAGTAAATCAAAATTTATACAGTTTTTAAATTAATTTCAGTAATATTATTGACTAATATGAAAATGTTCATCTGATTAATGTACAGTACAGTTTGTAAAGTAATATTTTCTGTCTTTTAGTAGATATATTATATAAGAGACTTGCATTGTTTACCAAATAAAGTGAATCTAATTGGATTTGCATTTTAAACATCAAATAAAATTTGAAAAGGTATTATTTTCGATTTCATATATTAAGGTTTTAGTTATGAGACTCCCAAAATAATTCCGCAGAAATCCGCAGATTTTTACCAAAATTCTCTGCAGAAATTGCAAAAAACATCCGCAGATTCCGTCTGGCCCTACTAATGACCCAATGTATGTAATAGTGTCAGTATATTTTACTGCATAATGATAACTTTATATTTGATAACTATTAATATTAATAGCGAAACTTGAAATGATTGAATCGCTTTATATTTGAAAATACTTAAAATATTTAAAACCTCTGTTATGTTTGTGTGTTTTTGACCTTCATTATTAAAAAATAAAAAAATTTATAAAAAAATTGCAAGTTTAGAATACAGAAATATGTGAATGTGGGTGCAGAACAAAGAAATAAAAAAAAAACACGTAGTATGAAAATATATTAAAAGTAAAAAAACAGCTTAAATACATTTAATGAATTGCATGCTTCCACTTAGACAAACCTGTTTATCCAAATTCATTTGATCCTACTGAGTTATGCTTGACCTTTGATCCATAAATCATGCTTTTTCATGCATTTAACACTCTCAACAAATGCACACAAACAAGCACATAGAGCCAAAATGCCCTTATAATGAAATGTAAGTGTTTTATTTTAGAAAGGTGCTACTTGTAAACCCACAATGATTTAATTGTTGTTAAAATCTGACGAAAATCAGACGCAAAGGTTTAAACATTCAGGAAACACGAACCAAAGATGGAGGCCAGACACCCACAGCACTAGTGTGTATACAGTGATCGTGCACAGACGGGTCAGGTTGCGTCTTACCTTTAGAAATCAGCATCTGAGACATTAGGACAGGGAGCTTATGGGATGAAAAATTCAGTCATGATATGATCCTTTTATTTTAAAGAGTTCACTAAACAGATCATAACGCTGTGCTGATCATATAGGATTCTAATCTAATTTAAAAGGATAGTTCACCAAAAAATGTATATATGCTGTTCATTTACTCTAAGATTTTAGTAAAACATTAAAGAAGATTTTTAGTTTAATCTCATTGGTGAGTTGAGCTCAACCATGATTATTAGTGTTAATGCAGTTAAACTGTCAGGATTCATTTATTCTGACAGGATTCAACTGTAAAAAACTGAGCTTATATTATTTTTATTGTCATTTTCTGAACTATAGCGAATAATCCGTGAAACTGAGAAATCTTCTAATATCTATCTAATAATTTGTAACTAATGTTTTATGGATAACAAATAAAACTAAACCGTTTCTTTTATGTTAAATGTGTTATTCCATAAAAAACGTCACCTATACTCTGTATGTCCTAAAGGTGAGTAAATTAAGAGCAAAATATTCATTTTTGGGAGAACTATCCCTTTAAATAAAAATCTGGTTTATACAGTCAACTAAGAATTTAAGTTTATCCTTATTCAGTTCCACTGGGAATTGATTCAAATTTTCATCAAGAGTCCTGCATATTGCTTTTTTAAAGGGATTTCATGAGTGGGCTCAGATATGACCAAACTCTGCTCTAAAAATGAAAATTAGGACTGGGCTTTGACACAAATTTCACGGTTTGATTTGAATTAGGTTTAGAATTTGATTCAGTTTAGATCTCAATTCGGTTCGATATTGTATTTTACATTTGAATATATATCAGGTACTATTTTTAAATTGCAGTGCCATTATTGTGAAATCGACTACTGTATTTTGAAATATCAATATTTCAGTGGTTTTCATATAAAAGCCATCATAAAATAGACTTTAATAAATACTAAAAAACAGGTTAAGTAAAATAAAACTTTTTTTTTCTAGTTAACTATCAAGATGTAGAGATTGAATGGATTTTTGAGGGTAAATGCAGCATTATTATTTATTTATTTGTATTTTTATTTTTTACAATGTTTTCCCCATTTAAAACATAGTTTGAGCAATTACCTGCGACATTTTTAGAAAGTTGTACTTGCTTTTTTCTGTGTTTATTTTGTGCTCTAAAATATTTCGGCTTTGTTTGAATTGTGGTAACATTGTAGAGGATTAAATAATTGTTCATTGTTTGAGTTTCAAAAAACGCAAAGTTATAAGGATGTGGTTTTTGACAGAGTACAAAGCTTATTGTGATTATGGTACAGAAAGTTAATTAAAAATAATTAAGTGAAGGTTCAATTGCACATCAACTTGAAGGATCATGAAACCCGCATCTTTCAGTTGAAGTCCACCTCAGAATTAATGATGCGATATACTGCATTGATTTAAAATTATTCGCTGATATCAACATAGCAGGTATGTGGCTTATGTATTTTCCCAAATTCTCCATAAAAGGTTATACTTTCTCATTTATTAACAAAGGAATTGCCCCTAGAATCAGAAGGTCTATTATGACCATATTGGGAATGGTTGTGAATATTAATGAACTCTGCTCTGATGCTCTCGCAGCTCAGAGTCTGCTCTCTCTCTTAAATTTGAATATTCAAAGAGCGCTTACTTTAAAACGTAGACACACACATAACTACATTAAAGGGACAGAAAAGTCCTCTGGCACTGTAGTTTTTGAAAGTCATGTCTGTCAGCGTTTGAATGTCGTTTCAATCTGCTGACAGATCAGCTAACAGAGTTTTTAAACCCTCCAGTGTCCTCGTAAGTGCTCTTGTAAATCGGTGATCATTAGAGCCAATCACAGCCATATCTGTTAAACGCACATGAGCACAATGCCCAATCAGCAGCACTTAAAATGCTGCTATCGTCACATATATTATATTTCAGAACACACTCAGTGGTCTAAGAGCACTACTGGTATCTTGATCCATAATAAACAATTACTTTTTGCACGGTCTCACAGCTTGACTGAACAATTCAGAGACAGCTCTTCTTAAGCTTCTCATGAAATTTGGAGGAAAATCTCTAAATAAGCCAGTTATTCCCTACAATTAAATCTAACAGATTAACGCTGTCTTAATTGATGTTCAACACATACTGTAAATCAGTTTAAATATATTCCAAATGCTGAAATCGAAAGTTCTAAAAAATTTGAAGTGTTTCATGACCCTTTCGTGAAAACAGGAGAGACTTGAGATCTAAGTATCAATATCAGCTTATCAAAATGAGAACTGAATCAAATGAGAGAAATCCTTAGCTTAAACCCAGCCCTAATAAAAATGTGAGCGTTTTTTTAAGTAGGATTTCAGTTCAGTTTTACAAAAAGTGAGGATCTTTACTGCTAAAAAGATGAAAACATAAATAAAGATGTATTTTTCTCTATCCTAATGCAGCATTTGCAGGTTTGTGGTGATTGAAGTGTCATGCATGTGAAGTGATACATAAATTGAGGGAATATTAAATCCAAACCTTTTTGAGTTTTCTTCTTTGTTGGCGCTCTCAGGGTTTAGGCCTTTCCAGACATTTCCAAAAGATGTCTTTGTCATTTCATCTGTGATGTTGACTGTGGATGGATCGTCCCTTAAGAAACACAAACACAAATTTTTATTTTATACTACATTACACAATGCTATGTACTTTGAAAAAAGTTCTTCAAGAAGAGAGAAGGCTATTTAAGAATTTTTACGTAAATTAAAAAGAGGGATAGTTTTGATTAAAATTTTGCATTTCATTTTAAATAACATTTTTATTATTATTATTATTATTGTTGTTGTTGTTATTTTTATAATATTATTGTTATTAATATTATTATTATTATTATTATTATTATTATTATTATTATTATTATTATTATTATTATTA
>CAIGQZ010032666.1:1502951-1523840 GCA_903798205.1 Danio tinwini
ACTGTATACATATATATAAATACAACCCTCAGAGTCATATAAATGTAAAATTTAGTTAATTTCCGCAAACAATAAACTCTTTGTTGGCCCGTCTTTCAGTTTTCTTAGCAAAATGTTACTAAATATTGATATAGTACTTCGTTACTTATAACTTTTATTAAATCTCGGTGTTAACATATCTGCAACTACTTTCTGTTTCCGCCACAGATATATGTGTGTATGTGTGTTACATATCAGAGCATATAATTGTGTGTGTATGGCCCAGGTATTACAAGGATAAGATGACCCATTTTTTTCAAAAGGCTTATAAATAATACAGAATTTCAAAAATTGTAAAAATAGGTTTGTGTTACAGCAATATATAATATAGTTTGTACAGAATAAAAACAATTGAAACCTATGGAATGTCCCCACAATTCACAAAAACAATTGTGTGTGTGTTGGTGTGTGTGCGTGTCAGTACTTACGAGTATTGAGTGAGTTTGTTGAGGTCGTTGTGCATGTTGAAAGGGTACGTCTCTCCCAGATGGATGAGTTTCTCCAGAGCCTCGTAGATGAAGATGATGCAGATAAGAGAAGCGAAGGCCTCCTCTGTGAAGCGTGTGATGTAACACACCAGTGAACTTGCATCTGTGGCCACCAGCAGAAGACAAAAAAAGGCTGTCCACAGGCCGATGCACACGCGTAAGGAGAGGTAGGACAGACCATAGTCTCTTAAGAAAAACACATAAAATAAAATAAATTCCACTGTCACAGTACAGTTTAATGAGTCTTAGAACTAAGACATTTTGAGGATTGAAGAAAATAAATATTTAAGGCACACACTAAATGTAATATTTCAGCTATTAAAAAATGTACATATAAATTATAGATATATACTGCTCAGAATAAACAAGTACACCCCTCACAGATCTCTCTTTTAAATTAATATTTTCTAAAGGATGCTTCATAGTAATATATTAGTCAGTCCCAAAGCCAATACTGGAACTAATCTAAGACAAAAACGCAAGGTAACTGTCACGGTTGTAGGTGTGTGCACTTTTTCTGTGGTTGTCTATGTTGTGGTCACATGTTTTATTGCTTAACACCGATCAGCTGTTCTGATCAGTCGCTTCAACTGTGGTTAATTTCCACATCTATATCTGAGTGGCAATTCTTTGCTTTGTTGTCAGTTTGTTATTGTTTGTTCATGGTGTCTCTTGTCTCGTCAGGATGCTCGTTTGGCATTTCACTGGATTATCCTGAGCTGTTCTGTTGTTCATTCATTCATTTTCTTTTTTGACTTAGTCCCTTTATTAATCTGGGGTCGCCACAGCGGAATGAACCGCCAACTTATTCAGCATATGTTTTATACGCAGCGGATGTCCTTCCAGCTGCAACCCATCTCTGGGAAACATCCATACACACTCATTGTACTGCATGTCTTTGGACTGTGGGGGACACTGGAGCACCCGGAGGAAACCACGCGAACGCAGGGAAAACAAACTTCACACAGAAACGCCAACTGACCCAGCGGAGGCTCGAACCAGTGACCTTCTTGCTGTGAGGCGACAGCACTACCTACTGCGCCACTGCGTCGCCTCCGTTCTGTTGTTTTGGGACTTATTTTGGCTCACATCCAGCTATATCCAGCTATGGTGTTTAGGTCGTTTGTTATCCTGTTTGGACTGTTTTTGCACCTTTTGATCTATGACCTTTGGTCTAATAAATGCAATTGCACCTAGATTCATTTTTGTTTGTTTTTGTTTACTTTTAGCGAGAAAGTTACAATCCAAACATTTTTACACCAATATTAATAGGTTGGGGGAAAATATTAAATAAAATGTCAATAAACAGGAAAAATCAGGAGAAACATAAAAAATATCGAAGATTGTTTTTTTCCAATAACTCATTTGAATTTAAATGTTTTATCTTTCTATTCCTAAAGGTGTTCGGTGACCACACTCTTATTTTATTAAATATAGCTGTTATATATTTATGTAATATAACTTTTTTGTTTAAATCCACCAAAAATGTTAACTATATTCACTGAAAAATGGCAAAAAAAAAACTTTTAAAAGGGGGTGTACTCATTTATGTTTAGCACTGTGTGAATATAAATTACACTTATGTAGTTACTGTATCAAAGAAAACTTCAAATGTTTTAGTTTGTTTTTTACTGGAAAATGACTTTGTATAAGCACTTTTTGGGGTTTTATTAAAATTTTCAGCACTAAAATTGGGTTTAATTTACAATGTTGCTAAAATGTATGCAATATAAATTCAAATGAGAACAAAACAAAACAAAACTAAAAAAAAAAAAAAAAACATAAATCAAAGCTAAAACTTTTTTTTTTTAATAAATCTTATTTAACCAGTTGCCAGAAGCAAATTGTTGAGTGTGTGTATGTGTCCGCGTGTGTGTGGGTCTATGTGTGTTTGTTTCATTGTATACACTACCTGACAAAAGTCTTGTCGCCTATCCAAGTTTTAGGAACAACAAAAGATAACTTCACTGGATCATTTGGTATCAAAAGTGGCTAATAAGAAAGGTGAAGGCCTCTAGATTACGCTTATTTTACCAAAATAAAATATGATCATGCCTTGATTTATTATTTAATTAGGACAGTAAGATCTGACTTTGCTTTGACTAAAGTCTTGTCAATTAACAGAAATAATGTACAGTATAGAATATAAAGTCATGATGCAGTGGGAAAAGAATGAATATTGTGTATGACTCCCATGAGCTTAGAGGACTACATCATACATCTCTGCAATGACTCAAATAACTTATTAATAAAGTCTTCTGGAATGGCAAAGAAAGCATTCTTGCAGGACGCCCAGTTCATCAAAATTCTTTGGATTCATCTTCAATGCCTCCTCCTTAATCCTACCCCAGACATGCTCAATAATGTTCATGTCTGGTGACTGAGCTGGCCAATTCTGGAGCGCCTTGACCTTCTTTGCTTTCAGGAATTTTGATGTGTAGGCTGAAGTATGAGAAGGAGTCCTGTGGTTTGTAATGTAATGGGCAGCACAAATGTCTTTGTCACGATCACCAGCGATCTACAGCTAGAGATCGCTGGTAAACACACACACACACACACACACACACACACACACACACACACACACATTCATATGGACTACAAATCTGTCATGTTTTGGACTACAACACCCAGTCGCACAACACACACAACCGGTTCCAGATCATCACTGATTACATCCCACAGCTGAAGCTGCTCAAGGACTGATTACACACAATACATAAGCAGCACACACACTCACTCCAGTTGCCGAGTCTTGTTATCTGTTCACAGTCACAATTCTAATCGTTTCCTTGTCTTGTTCTTGCCGTATTTGGACCCTCGCCTTGTTTGTCTGTTTCTCCCTGTCTGCTGCCATCCTTGTGACCATTTGCCTGCTATATTGACCATGACTCTGGATTGCCCTCATACATCTGGTTGCTCCTGTATTGATCATTGCTCGTCTGACCATCCCTTTAAAAAAAGCCTGCATTTGGATCCGCATCCTGTTGTCAGCATCTATCTGTGGTTACAGTCTTGATACCTCTGGTTGTTAATGTTGCCATCCACCTCTGCAGATCTCTTGCACACCACCATACTGAATGTAACTCCAAACCATGATTTTTCCTTCACCAAACTTGACTGATTTCTGTGAGAATCTTGGGTCCATGCAAGTTTTAACAGGTCTTCTGCAGTAGTTGTGATGATTGAGATGCAGTTAAACAGATGATTCATCAGAAAAATCTACGTTCTACCACTTTTCCAAATGATCAAGTAGAAGTCAAGTTATTATTTGTTGCTCTTACAACTGGCATTGACAACAAGACTTTTGTCAGGTCGTGTAATCTGCATTTTCCCTTTTTATTATACTGTATATCATACTACAACAATGCAGACTACTGTACATGCATTCTTCTCTACATGCAGATTACAGTGAAAATGCATTCCCTTATTCCTCCTCATAACCCTAATGAAACATTACAAAATTAAAAGAACAGAATTATTTGGAATCAAAGGAGCCTTACTTGCAAAATTTGAAGAGGATTTTCTCAAAGACCAACACAGGCCCTGTGCTGCCCAGGATAGTGAGGGGCTGCCCGGCAAACAATGAATATGCAATACCCGTCATTGAGGCTCCAAAAAGAGACTCTATTGCACTCTAAGTGACACAGAAAAAAGATCACAATGCCAGTTTAATCAACCCAATACAGTTTTGCCTCTATAAACTTGCTAAATAAATTGCCTATATGTATTCTTACTATCCGTCCTTCAGTAGCTTCTCCCAGCAGACCTCCGAAGGTGATGACTGGAGACATGCAGGCGCAGTAAAGGAAGAGGAAGGAGGCCAGACACTGCAGGCTGATGGCGTCTGTGTAGTCTGACAGATAGTGAGGAGCCTTGCGCTTGATGTCCAGGAAAAGGCCACCAAAAATCCTATACAATAAAAAGAACATCTGAGATCCAAGTCGGTCTCAAATATGAGGATTTATCAAACACAAAACAGACAGTAGATATGGGCAGATTGCTGACCTCCCTGTGCGCTCTAGCTCCGGTCCACCATGCCCTCCGTGTGCCTCTTCTTCCCCAAGATCTGCTCCTCCATTAGCCAGAGGAGGAACTTTACGCTTCTCCTGTTGGATTGAGACACAAAACAACATTAGAAACAATGCCGTCCTCGCAGAGTAAAGCCACAACCAGAGATGTACATTATCTGGCTTATAACACAGCTACTTGCCACAAAAACCAATCAATTAGACACAAACATTGATCTGAGCTGTAATAATTGATTCACTCATTAATGTTAATAGTGTTTTTCAGCCACCAATAAACTTCCAGTGAAAGGTTAATGTGAATTTAATTTCATAATGTTCCAATGATGTTGTAATGTAATTAAAGTATAATCAGTTAAATAGACTTAAGCATTTATTTAGTTGTTCAAGTGTAAAATTAGATAAAAGACCATTTAAATGCAAGTGCTGTCATAGTTGTGTGCCTCTACTGCCGTGACTAAATACCTTTTTAATTATGGATGGTACCATCCAGTTCTTGCTGGATCTGTTCCTCGGCTACCATAGAGAGGAACATTTACAAACCTGCCTTTTCTTTCCGTGGTATAAAACTTGTTTAGTAGTGCAAATCCATAGATATTTATATTAGATGTCGCCTGCCCTGTGGTTGTCTATTGGTAGGAATGCGTCAATTGAGCTGCCATTTTAGTACAGGGTAGCGCTCGTTTGAAATAAATGCTGGACCAAGCTATAGTGGAGGACTGTGGCCATCCAGAGCCAGAGATATACACATATACACATATATCTATGATCGTGAGTTTTCCCGGTGGTGTTTTTTTTTTTTTTTTACGAAAATTATCATTTTACATCACTTTTCTATATTGATGGATCATTGACCGCACGGGCATTGCTGACAAAGAGTGTCTGTTTGACTGCATGTAAATGTATTATCCTCCCTCCTGTTAGATTTGATCTAAACCGTGTCCTGAAACACACACCCTCTCCTGCTTTCACTTCTCATTCTGATGAAGGAAGCGATTCGTTTGTGAATGAATCTCCGTTATGAACGACTCGTTCACTTAGCCGACAATAAAACAAGCTTCTGGCACCGCAGCGTCATATTTCTTTTGCATTGTTTGCTGATTTTATTCAACAAAACTAGTATATAGCGAATGATGACCACTCAAGATGGTACTTAAAATAGTAATAGGTACTAGGTACAGACCACATACCAAACCAAACTGCGGTGTACCATGCAGTATAATAGCACCTTAATTAACTGGAATTAACCTAAATTAGCTGAGGTCTGAAGTGGGACATTTCAATTGGGACATTGCCATGTACATGCTTTTCAGGGGCATTAGATAATGGTGTAAACACCCATAAATTGACTTTAGCAAACCTTAGTTGACTTAGTAAATCACATGATTTATAATATTCTTTTATAAAGCTTCAATAATATCAAATCAAATAAACTTTTGTATCCGAACAAACAAATATGCAGTAAGGTCAGCCACAAAACCCGTGTGCCTTTTGTCAAATGACTAAAGAGCTGAAGACATTTAAGGCTTTTTCTGAGGTAAAGAAGCTGATTGTTTTATGTATATTTCTTTGGTTGAACGATTGCATGAGACGTAATTCATTTCAGAACGTTGTTTTGTTACTTTCAGCACAACTTCTAATGTTCATTCATATTAATTTTGTGCTTTAACAATTAATAAAGAATAGGTCATTGGTTCACACAGACTGGTTCATCACAGTTTAGGTCAAAAATATTGGCCGTCAAAAAAGGTTTCAGGCAAAAATAACTTTTTTTTTATTATTATTTTGGTTTTGATATTTCATCATTAATGCATCACCAATTGCATCATCGAATCTGCTATGAATCAGTGCATATACAGTCGTTTGAGCACTGATTACCTGTGAGGGCACGTTTTTAGGTGGCTCTATTCTGATGGTGGGATCCCATTCGCCAGGAGGCAGCACAGTAACCTGGTCCAAAAACTCATCAATTCCTGCCACAAGATCAGAACGCTCCTTTGCTTTATATGCCACATCATGAAACACCTAGAGAAGACACACTGATGTGAAATCAGTATATATAACAGCCAGTTGTATTTAGTATGGCATCATGTATAAAAATAAATATATAGTGGTGGCACAAATATTGACCTCATCTGTCATGAGCGTGGCGATGGAACGACCAATCTCATGATACTGTGGTCCTTTCCCCATTGGCCCCAGCAGAATGAAGAGAAACCTGCACAATGACAGTGGGCTTAGAAGGGAACCCTGGGGCACACCATTTTGCAATATGTGCTTGAATGATTGAGACAGTCATGAGATTTCTGCTCAGATATATACCGGGTAGTGATCGGGACCTCTGCCAGCCCATTGAGCAGCACAGCAGGAGACAGACGGATGAAGGCCACCACAGGTTTCTCCAGAAACTCCAGTTCACCCACCAAGATGTTAGAAGCCTCAGCCCCTGGTGGGATTTTTTTCATGAAGTGGAGGTCTATCTGCACACACAAAAAAAAACATTTTTTATTTTATTCTTATACATTTTCTTCTGGATTGTTTGATTGGGATTATATAACAACGGTCCCTGGACTGATGGTAAAATAGTATAGCAAAACTATAAAACAATGAATCAATACATAATAAATACAAATATCTTTAAAAAAAGTTTCAAAATACACAATATTTACTGCATTTCTAAAAACTTAACAATCCACAAAGAAATTATACTATACTTATAATTGCTGTATACTATAAAACCAACAGTATGACACTTGTCTCATTCAAACACATGCTTTTTCGGCAAAACAATTATTTACACCATTAACACTGACACTATCATGGTATTGCATTTATTTAATTTATTTTAATTTATTCGTGGTACTGTCATTTCTTATCATTAATACCATGTCATTTCTACCCACCCAAACTTTTAAAAAGTAAGATTTACCAAACAAGAGTCTAAACATGGCTCTTACTTTGCTGAAGTCAACAGCACTGTTCTCACGACTGCCTTCACCTCTACCCTCTGTATTGATGGGCTGAGTCTGAGGAGACACCATTTGACCTGGTAGCAGTGTAGCGCCCATAAAAACAGAGGAAATAAAGAACAGACCATTAAAAACATATCTGATTGTTAAGCTGAAAGCAATGTTAAAGACATTAAGACCAATGCACACTTACCTCATTAAAAAATAATTGCAAGGAGCATGTTAATAATGTGAGTTACAAAGTCTTAGCATTGTCTAAATCTAAATAAAATGTACAAACTGAATCTAGAAGAAGTGAAGAGGAAACATTTTTTTTTCAGCTTGGATATATAAAAGGCTAATAAAAATCTCAGTGTCTAGTCTAAGAACTACTGTATTGTGGACCCTGGACTACAAAACCATTAGGTTAACATTTCTGGAATTGAGATTTATCCATCACCCGAGAGCTAATAAATAAACTTTGCACTGGTGTATACTCTGTAAGGGTTCTCTAAAAGTGTTTTAAAATGTTAAATACTGCAAAATCACATTTAAGTTATTTAAATCCTTTAAGTCCTTAGCAATCCATATTGCTGAGTTTTGATACATTTACAGAAGGACAATTACAAAATATCTTATATTATAGATATTTTACTAAATATCTCCTATTAATATTGTATATATTTACTTAATAATCTAAAGATTTTTTGGCATTAAATAAAAAAAATCTATCATTTTGACCCTTATAAAGTATTTTTTTCTATTTCAAAAAATATACCCTGCTACATATGACTGGTTTTATGGTCCTGGGTCACATTTAGTGATTAAATGTTATTCTAACACTGAGTGTATTTTAGTTGGAGAAAAGACATGGAATGTAACAACTATTGCTTACTACAATTATGCATTTTAGGGGTGTAATTATACACAAAGATGGTTTGGTGCCTCAATTTTTGGTACGGCAAAAGATAATCAATAACCACAAAACAGATTCTCTTTTTTTATTAAACACTGAACATTGTTTACAAAACAGACTGTGGCACTGACTGTTTATCAGTTCAATTAAAATGACAATTTTACTTAAGTAAACATGTTTCTTTTTACTGGCATCTTTCCACAATTAAGTTTTAATTGAGATGTCCATTCATGTTTATTTTGCTATTTATCACTACTAAAAAGAAAGGAGCCCAGCAAGCTTTTAGGTAACACTTTGTTTTGATGGTCCATTTGAGTATTAGTAGACTATCTGCTTAATATCTGCTAATACTGCTCCTTCAACAGACATTTAACTGACTATAAGAAACCTTGCAAGTACATGTCAACTTACCCTAACCCCAACCTAAGAGTCTATTTATAATCTAATGAGAATTAGCTGGCAAGTAGATGCTATGTAACTTAAACTCAACAAACGAACCATCAAAATAAAGTGTGACAAGCTTTTTTTTTTTGCATGTAAATGTAATCTGATAGATGTCTAAACAAAATTACTTGGCTAAAACAAGGCTATAATGTTGTTTTTTTTTTCATTGAAAATCTAATAGATATCCATCTAACAATAGTTTAACAACAGGCCAGTGATCAAACACAAGAATGAATGACTACACATGTGAAGTCTGTTAAATCTGTCTATTCGATAACTAACTAGTCTACCATGGGGCTATTCTTAGATGTCTGATAGATTTTTACTGACAGACCAAATGTATTCTTGTTTTAGCCAAAACGTCTAATTTTAGGTGTCTATTATATGATAAACACACAATTGCTTGGTGGGAATGATCACACTCATTGTCTCCCTGCTCCACATACACAGCAAACTGAACGACCTATACCATACATTTTTGGTCCAAATACAGTTTGTGTATCGTTACACCCTTAATACATTTGCATGTCCACCAAATTCGACAGACCACGATCTGCCTGTAACTATGCAAATGACACTGACATGGGATCATCCGATTGCAGTATCTAGATATTACATATCTATGCATTAATATAGTCACATTTACCTTTGTTTAGCAAATTTTCATGAGCACAAACCAGTTATTTCAATAAGAATTTATACATCTGTGAATTTCACAGAAGGCTCAAAGTATTAATTAATTTTTAAGTGGCTTCTGTTTAAACTTCTTCATACTGACAATGGTCATTTACTGCTCACAAAATTTTGCTGAAACTTTGCAAATATGACCGCACTATAAGAGTACAGGCTAATCTATGATCATATTGCCTGATGGAGACTCTTCCTCAAAGTTCAGTGTGGGAATGGCGTGGTAGCCGTAAGGTGGGCTTAGTCGTTTGCTGAAGGGAATGTGTGTTTTATGGTGTCGGATGATGGGAATGTTTGGGGCAGGGGTGGCAGAAGGGCATGGGTGTAGTTTCTGGGGAGATGAAACACACTTGGGACATCGTAGGGGCCAGTCTGGGCATAAGAGCACCTGTCTGTCTCTTACACTGCTGCTGAACCTAGACCAGAAAGAGCAGCAGGGACTGGGGGACGAATGGCTCGTGACAGTGACTGGGACACACAGACAGGCAGACACACCATTAAAAGGGATGGTAAGACAAACTGCATGGCAAATGTAGAAGAATGCATATGCTGGATTGTGTGGTGCAGTACCATTTTTATCCATGGAATGAGGTTCAGACTGTTTCCTGCCGATATCTGCGAAAGAGCGCACGATGGGGATCCGGTTAGCCAGTTTCTTCTGGTTCTGATGGTGGTGCTGTTTAAGGAGAGCATTTCGGATCTTCTTCCTCACTTCCTCTCCCAATGGACCCGATGTCTCGTGCTGGTCCAAAACCATATCTTAAAACATGTATTAAAAAAAACATATAGCAAATTTTATGTAATTCAATTATTAAAAATTTGGAGGTTAGTAAGACCTAAAAAAATTATGTAAGATAGAATGAAACTAAAATTTCTATTTCAATACAGGCTCACTGGGAAGTTGTACCTATACAGTACATGTAGCTATATTTTTGTGAAACCTCAAATATGTACATATGTTTGCCTGCAGATTATGGAAAAAAATGAAGGCTACAGGGAAGTATGACAACAAGTTGTGGTCCTTTTCGCACTACTTTAATGTTTATAAAGACATATTATCGATAGATAAGGGATTGTTTTAATGCAGTTGCTCGCACAACACTGAATATCAATCCATAATTAAACACACATATGCCTTGCCCACTTATATCTGTATGGATGGCTTTTCCGGCATGGTTAGTTTGCTCAGTAGCTAGCCTTGTACACTGTTGTAATTGAGATGTGGAGCAGACCAGGTTATAGTCTAACAAAGGACAGTTCCAGAAATCAGGTAAAAAACTGAAAAAAAAACCCTGTGAAATCATGGTATGTGTAATAACATATAAGTATGTGCTGTGATGGGCTTTTCATTTCTCAATTGCTTCCAACTACAACACTATTGGTTGGGTTTAGGGAAGGCGGTAGGTCAGTTGATTGCAAAGTGATATAAGTACAACAAGACCTGACTTTTCATAGACACATACAAGAAGGAAGTGTAAATGTAGTTTTTGAGATTCTCAAAAATGTAGACAGTGGCTTCTAGTGGATTTGTCAGCACAAGCTGCAAACACATGTCACTGGAGCAATGTATTTTATGGTTTGCAAACAAATGTAGCCTTGGGCAAATATTTCCATTAAGCCTGGGGTTGTTTGATTTAGGAAGGATGTTATATTAATAAAAAGTGACATTACATATATCATTTTTTAAAAATCCTGTTGCTTTAAGCTATCTTTTCTAGAAAAGAATGTTTCTAAAATGTTTTCTACAAAAAAAAATAAGCAACACTGTTAATTACAAAAAAGTCATAAATATTTGTTAAGCACCAAATGACTTCTGAAGGATCATGTGACACTAAAGTGGAGTAAAATGACTACTGAAAAAAGAATCACAGGAATAAATTCAACAAAACAGAAAACATTTTTTTTTATTATTAAATTGTAATAACACTTCACAATTTAAAGTATATACTGTAGTATTTATTTACGGAACAATATACTGTAGTGCTTTATACTGTGTAGATAAACAGTGGACCAAAACCAGGTCACATGGTGAACAAATATTATGTATAAAAACTGTAGTGACAGTAGCTATGTTGGTGTGAAATTCCATACTACTTCAAAAACAAAACAAAATAAATTATGGCAAAATAATCTTCAAAAACACAATTGCTGTTGTGTTAGACATGAATGAACATGTTTGCCAAAATCACAAATTCTCAAAATCCAAACTATTTTACAAATTCTATCATTTGAAATTAACTAATCTAGATTTGGGCACAAAGCTAAATAGGACATTAAATGCTACTGTAATTGAGTTTTGCTAGCTTAAATGAGAAACCAAGTTTTTAAACGCTCATTTCTTTATATCTATGAGGAAGCTCATTAGGTTCGGGCAGTGTTTCAGACTGAGTACCTGCGATCTCCTCCAGTGAGCTGGCCCTCATGTCCAGCATGACGGTGCCGTTAAGGATGCAGCTCCGCAGCTCAAACAGACTATGAAGGGAAAGTGTAGCAACATACGGTTTACTCCACCTCTCTCCTCCGTCCTCCACATCTTCCTCAAACTTCAGCCATCTAGAAACAAAAAAGACAAAAGAGAAAAGAGAGAATTATTATTAAATTAGCTTTCTTATTTAGCTGCGATACCACAAATTGGCATTGCATTGTTTATAATGCATATACAGTACAAAGGAATGGTATTTTCAAATCACAAATGTATCTCTTAAGTAGTTATATATATATATTTATTTATTTATTGTTCAATGTAAGTAAGAAACTCAAGCAGGTTTGGAAGGTGAGTAAATGGGGGCGTTTCTTATTTTCAGAATTCATAACAATTGGTTATTGATGTAACTATGGTGAGTATGGTGACCCATACTAGGAATTTGTCCTCTGCATTTAGAACAGCTGAGTGCATACACACATTAGGAGCAGAGAGCAGTGAGTGCACACGCACATACTGTGGGCACACACCCAGAGCAGTGGGCAGCCATTTGCTGCAGAGGCCAGGGAGCTATTGGGGGTTTGGTGCCTTGCTCAAGGGCAACTCAGTCATGGGTATTGAAGGGGGAAGACAGCAGGGGAGTCAAAATTAATTGTTTCTTCGATGCACTATGATGCAGATGTGGACGATTCGATATCAGTTCAGTAATAGATCAAAACTGGCTACTGTACATACCAATGTCATTTATCTCATATGTGCTGGGTTGTGGTACCATACTATGGTGATGGAGACAAAACGCAAGTGCAAATAATTAAAATGCTCAAACTACTTAAAAAGGCGACAACTGTGCACAATTCACTGCATGTGAGTTTGCCGGTACAGTTTTTCACTGACACTGAAGGTACAGCAGAACCCAAAAGCCCCTATTTCATTGCTTGAGGACTTTTTAACCTGGTGGCGTGACTGAGGTAACGTTTCCTTCCTCTCCTGACTGTTACTGCAATACTTTTGCATCCAAGCACAAGTGTGTCTGAAGAGTAAGTTTTCTCCACTGCATCTATCAGAGGATTCTTATATGATATGGATAGCCACTGTTGGATCACTATTTGTTAAAGCAAATCACAGCCATTTCTGTTGACTTCTGTGTTTAACTTACTTATTAGGCAGTAACTTTTAATTAAAATTTTAATTCCTCTGAACTTAACATTTTTATTTATGTAAAGGATTCACCATGTCTCTGTTTAAAATGATTGGTTGCACTTGAAATTCTGCCTTGACAACCGCGCTGATTGGTCGATATATCGTCACCTTGGAATTATAAGGTTCTATCTGCGTTCTGAATGATTTTGAGATATTGAGTTTCAAAGTTTTTGCATTCCATAGCAAACAGTAATGTGTGTAACATTGTTTTTTGTTTTTTTTTATCTTAAAATGTAAATAACGTATATAAAAAGCATCCCATAATGTAAATAAGTTGTCATTTAATAAGAATAGTCAATAACTCAATTTTGACAAAAATGTCAGATAGAACCTTATATTTCTTAGGTGACCTATATGTTATATTACACGAGGTGGTCATTTTGCTTGTGACGCTGAATTTTGCTGAAGCGCAGCAGGACAGAGGCACTACCTGATCCCATCTGATAAAAGAGAAAATGTAAGTTAGTAAGTAGATATTTAAATGCTTATATACACTTTCCTTAATTGATAAACATGCAGGGGCGACACGGTGGCACAGTGGGTAGCGCTGTCACCTCACAGTAAAAAGGTTTCTGGTTTGAATTAGTTGGTGCTTCTGTGTGGAGTTTGCATGTTCTCCCCGTGTCCACGTGGGTTTCCTACGTGTGCTCCAGTTTCCCCCACAATCCAAAGACATGCACTGTAGGTGAATTAGGTAAGCTAAATTGTCTGTAATGTATGAATGTATGTCCTGGTCTTCCAGGTTGGGGGTTGGGCTAACGACCCACCTCGTAAAAATTTGATGTTACGAAACACCAACATGGTGCGGCTAAATATCAATGCGATATAAACGCCCCTGGGAGTAAGTAAGTGACGAATAATAAAGTTGGAAATTTTGGAAGTTTAATCTATTAGTCGTTTTAAGTTACCTGTACTTATAAAATTAAGTTATCTGTAATTAAACATTAAAGTTAATTCAATGTAGAGGCCACTCCTTTTGGTCAACTTAATTAATTGATTTCCTTTTACTCAAACAAACTGAAGGAATCACTTTCCTCAATTAATTTGAGTAGTCTCAACTTATTAGGGTTTACAGAGCAGTTGTCATCACTGCCTGTTGTTGAGTTATGTTTGATATATTCAAGAAATGTGTTTTCTTTGAGCAGGAAAAGATATATTAAAAGGCAAAATTGTATTTTTGTGTGGTAAAGTAAAATTAAAAATTGTGGATGGAAAGGATGGAAAAATTGTGGATTGTCAATGCATCCTGATGCACCTTGATATCGAATTGAACCAAATTCTTGACATGATAATCGAAACTGAACCAAAGTGCGAGACCATTGTGGGTTCACAAGACAACAATGTTGTCAACAATGTTATAAAATAACAATGTTATTCATTCATTCTCCCAACCTACAACTCCTGCCACTAAAGGGAATTGAGCATGCACACTTTGGATTACAAATGTGAAGGGGAAAATTTCCTCAACCACCACCAGTGTGCAGCATCCACTAAGATGAAGCAACACCAGCAATAGGGCTCCTGAACAAACATCAACTTATATTTGGAAACAACACAGTGTGAATAAGCCATTTTATGGTTTGCTAAGGTCACAGTCTTAGTATATTCAAAGGACATCTAAATATCCCTATACTGAGGTACATCACAATTTAAACATGTGCAAAGATTCACGAGAATGAAGTGTCGAAATTGTGCCCTTCAACATCCTTCATTGTGAAGTGCAATTTGAAGCACTTCAAAAGACCCTTCTGAACACTTTAGTTTGAATGGACCCTTTAATTCTTACTCTGAAAGGCTATTTAGAGGTGAATCTATCCCAATTGGAACAAAGCATTGTTTCACTTTGAAATAGATGTGTGTTCTGGCTTAAAGTTAAGTTCACAACTTTGCAGCGGAGGCAGGCCAGTGTTATGAATTTAGGTCTTAAAGCTTCCTGCTTCCTTCTTACATGAATTGAACTAAACAACATAATAAACATAATAAAAGCTCAGCTGCTTGACAATGTTAGCAATTAAATGTCTAATGCTGGGTTTACACCAAATGTGAGTAGAATACATAGCCTACATCAATGCAGAGTAATCTAGAGCGAGTGACGTGATACAAACGTTTGCTACTGTATACGTGTTTTGTGTGAAACTGGCATGACTGGGATCAGCTAATTCAGAGTACTGTAGTTCTCAAGATTGTTGCTGGGGACAAAGAATGTGCACAAGGGAAACCCTGATTGGCACTATCTGAAGTAATTTGGGAATAAACGGTGTTGTAAATGAGACCAACAGAGACCAACATAATTTTCCATTCTCGCTCCAAGCCACAAGCATGAAAAAGTTGCACGAGCCCATGTACAATGTCCCGAGCCATTCGATTCACACCCAAATTAAAACTAGAACTACCAAGAGTCAAATTAACAGCATACTTTCCACAAACGCTACTTTTTTCTGTCGCATTGAATATGCATGGCTCTCTTGCCTAGCAACTTTCTGCTAACAAAGACATAACCGTTAGCAAAAATGCCTTTCAAACTTTCAAAAACAACAATTTCATTCCGCCTTGACAAACAAAGTGAGGCACGAACATTTGTGGGTGGTCTAGTAACTCTCAATTATAGTCTATATTACAAAAAGATTGTACAAAAAAATCTAATTTGTTACGATTTTTTATGAACATAAATCAAACTGTCACCATCCTGCACTTTGTCTCCATTCCCCTAGAGGTCCCCATTTTTCCCCTCTGCCTTTGTTCTTCCTCGTGTGTTGTTGTTTACTTTATTTCGATCACCTGTGACTTGTTCCAGCCTGTGCATTTAAGCTGTCACTTTTTCTCTGTTCCTCACTCAGTTTTTGAGTCAGCCTTAGTGAACTTGCCTTGTGTTCCCTTGATCTCCTGAGCTACGTCTAGTAAGACTGTTTTGTTTACCCTATTGCTTGCTGCCTTGTTTTCTGTTTGTTTTCTCCCCTCATGGAGTTTTTCTTTGTATGTTTATTTTACTGTTAAAATATTTAATATACCTCATTTTGAGAAGAATCTAAGTTGGCCTTTTTTTTTTTTTTTTTTTTTTTTTTTTTTTTTTTGGATTCCCACTTAGAGTGTTTTTGTTTAGGTTCAACACAACTGCCCTTGTGGCTCAGTGGTTCACACACCAGAGACCCGGGTTCAAGACCTGACCGTGACACAAACATTATATGAATTCTGGTAGTGCCAGTGTTAAAGCAACACTATGAAACTTTCTCTCATGCCTCCTCCTTGGGGATGATAAGTGCTATTGCCAGTTACTAGCAAAGCACCTCCTATTGCAGTCACAGGCATTTCTATACATGTTCATATATCTACTAGCAGGGGTGGGTGGGGATGTGTTTACCGGGTCACTTAACTTAAGTTGCATGCGTGATTTCAGGTGACAAGAGGCAGATCTGGTAGCCACAGCAGCACAATTTATCTAGTTACTTCAACCACTGATATAATTTTAAAGACACTGGGTCTCATTCACTAAATGAGACCCATAAACATGCAAACACAATACATTTGGGATGACGTGTGTGTAAGGAGATTTTCACAAATTAATCACGATTTACGTGTCAAGAACAATCTCATGCACGTGTTGTGAATTACATGTAACGTTTTCGCAAAAAGTTCAAATGTGCATATAAATGCAAAAAAAAAACATACACAATGGTGAATGAGGCTCAACATTATAAAGTCCAACAAAATGTACACACAGCTGCTTTAAATCTGAGGTAAACCCTACTGGCAGAACTGGCAACTAGGGATGCAATGATTAACTGATTTTACCATTAAACATGCTTTAATTTGTCACGGGCAATTAATCGTAAAGGCTTCTCAACACTGTGTTTCTGCACAGAGCAAAACGGCTGCAACTAAACAAAGTTACACCAACTGTGCACTAGTTCCCATCCTTGTACACCGAGACTAATACGCATGCACCCTGGATTAACTATGGCTAAGGCTATAAACTAAGGGCCATTGACATATTGCGTCTTTTGCACGCGCAAGTTCATTATTTCCAATGGAGGTGTGCGGCTTGTGCACACATTTTGGGATCGACACACTTCCACTTTCTAGGTGCACCTACTTTAGATGAAAGAATGCTGCGAGCACACCGCAAGTCACATGGCAAGAACTGGACCGATCAGTTTCATACTTTGTATGGAATATACACATTTCAACTCCAAAGACAAAAAAAAATACAAAATGAAAAATACCAAACAGTTTTGTAATATTGTTAATCAAAAGTGCCTTTCAGACAGAGGTTCAGCAGCCTTTGACTACATTTGATCTCTTTAAAAGGGAAATACTTATGTAGCTTAGATTTACATTTTTATTTAGTTTTTATTTAATAAATGTAATAAATTAATTTAATTTAATTAATTTAATTAATTTAATTAATTTAATTAATTAATTTATTTATTCATTCATTGTTCTGTCACTTACAGTGTAAAATTATCACTTATGTTTAAATGGCAAAATCTTTTTTTCAATTATTTTTAAGTCCAAAGAGAAATGGACTATTGTTTGTTTTTTATTGATTTTATTATTATGTGCTGTATTAATTGGTTACAGAGCAGCAATAAATAACACTTTAAAATATAAGGAGTTTTCATGTGATTTTCTAAACTAGTTTTGAAATTAATGCATTATAATCGTGATAACCACTGTGATTATTCCTATATCGACTATAATCGTACAACCCAAATCTATAATCGTTGCATCGCTACTGGCAACACAAAACAAATACCATAATAATATTTACAAATAATTACACAAAAATCCACATTACATTTAACACATTTGTAATCATCTTACCAGTGATGCAAGGTAAAATTACAGTAACTTGAAAAACAAGGTGGTCTTTAGCGTATTTTTTATTTTAATTGTGCATGCATACCTGTGCAGCTCTGATTATAATATGCGTGTTTGTTTCTTTGTACCTGGCTGTCTCTTTCCACTCTGCATCCTCTCCCTCCTTTAGGCAGATCTCGTCCAGCTCTGTGAAAAGAGCATGTGGAATGTGTTCCTCATCATCCTCCATTCCCAGCAGGAACTGCACACGCTGAGACGGTGTGTCCGCTACAGAGAAACAGAGAGAACTTTCAGCTTTTATATCAAGTTTGCATTTCTTTCTCTAGAGTGACAATCTTACTGTATGAAGGTGATTCTCTGCCATCCTCCGTTCCAGAGTCCCTTTCTCGTGACCTCTTCCTGTGGCGATGTCCATGATGGCGATGCCGTCTGTGTGATCTCCGACCCAGAGGTACATGAACACCAATGTAGAGGGTACGGTGGCCTGTCAGAGACAAACAGATGTGTTCACAAAAGTTCACAAAAAAATATCTATAGATTGCTGCAAGGAAGAAACCAGCAACAAGAGTCTGTCTTATTGAACAGTGTTCAGTGTAAAAGAGGATTTGCTACACTGCATTACAAAATCTAAAAATAGTTTCAAACAAATCAACATCTGTGCAAGATGCTCTGACCCACTGAAAACACTGTTATTATGAGCAGCTCACATCAAAAGATTTATTTTGACACATACTTATTGCAATGCACTATCTGTGAGTTCATAAGCAGTCTAAAACCTTCACGTTTTCACATTAATCTCATTATATAATAATAAAAAATGAATAACCAACTGATGAAAAATGCTGCCTTTTGGCATTCATTCATTCATGCATTCATTCATTTTCTTTTCGGCTTAGTCCCTTATTTATCAGGGGTTGCCACAGCGGAATGAACCGCCAACTATTCTGGCATGTGTTTTACTCAGCGGATGCCCTTACAGCCACAACCCATTACTGGGAAACATACACTCTCATTCACACACACACAAACACATATACACCACGGCCAATTTACTTTATTCAATTCACCTATAGCACATGTCTTTGGACTGTGGGGGAAACCGGAGCTCCCGGAGAAATCCCACACGAACACGGGGAAAAATTTTAACTTTACACAGAAATGCTGTCCTCTGCATTTAGAACAGCTGAGTGCATACACACATTAGGAGCAGAGAGCAGTGAGAGCTGGGACTCGAATCAGTGACCTTCTTGCTTTGAGGCGACAGTGCTAACCACTGAGCCACCATGCCACCCTATTTTTGGCATTCAGTAATAGTAATTTTAAGTCATGCTCGTGTTTTTTCTGCAAAACACACAAAGATTTTCTGAATACATTTTGCAATCAAATAATACTGCATCCTTTCAAATTCCAATTCAAAAAATAGCCATGTTGTTTTGAAACAATATGAGAGTGAGTAAATATTACAAAATGCTATTTGTTTGGAGTGAACTGTAACTGAAACAGTTGATTTAGTCCTTCATCTTAAAGTATCCAGCAGATGTAGGCCTGTTGTGCAAGATTCAATCTCTGCAGTCATATAATCAGATTCGCTGCTTCTGTACTTTGTGTTTCTGTTCTTGTTTACGGTCTCAGATTAAACTATAGCATTAAATCCCTCTTTCTCTCTCTCCCTGCAGCTCTCTATGTCTCTCTGAAGAGAGATGCAGCCTGACAGAGTGTGTTGGTGGAGAGAGAGCACATATGTGTGTTTGTGTCATCCCAGCCCTGGGCACCGACAGAGAGTAGCGGGAGCATGGCAAGCCCTTTTAACATTTAATCTATAAAACATACTAGTATCTTTTGCCATGATCCTACAACTGCTTCATTTTTAGTTAGTAGTATCTGTTCCATTAAACTGTTAGCTCACCCAAAAATGCCAATTATGACATTAATTTCTCACCCTCATGTTTGCATTTGTGATCTTCAGAAGATGAATTTAAATTTTTTAGGTGAAATCTGAGCTCCCTTGTCCTCCATAGTCTATGATGTATTACCTCAAATGTGCCTGCCCTTTAATTTTAAACACTTTGGTTCTCTATTACTACTAAACAGCACTTATAAAGTGTGCAATATACTGACAGTAAGGAAAAACTGAAAAAAAATGCTGTATAAATTTATTTGCACAAAAAATATGCATGTATCTATACACTGTGTACACAAAAGTATTTTCATAGCTTGATAATATTGAGATTAATTCACTAAAGGCATATGGTCTGTTTTGAGGCATTTTTTGTCCTTTTTGTCTTGACTTTGAATGAGTCAGGAATCTTGCTGTCTATGGACGATAAAGGAGCTCTCTAATTTCATTCAAAATATCTTAATTTGTGTTCTGAAAATGAACGAAAGTGACTGGGGTTTGGAACAACATGAGGGTGAGTAAGTAATAACAGAATTCTCATTGTTGGGTGAACTAAGTCTTTAAGTATTAGTATTTTTTTATTGAACTAATATTACTAATTTATTAGCTTTTTTTAGATAGGTGTGCCTATTCATTAGATACTAGCACATTTTATATAGACACTTATTTATTAAATGCTGAATAAGTACTGGTATAATGAATAAAAACCAGGAACCTTTTTTAACAATTGGACACTATTTTAACATTTTGGATTGGATACTATTAGATATACTATTACTTATTCATTAGATACTACTTTTCAGTAGTGAATAGTAACCATTCTCTTGTATTGTGAATTGAAGAATTTTTCAGGTATCTTCAAAGCAGAATTCTTTAATGAGAACTTGCCGTTGCTGTTGTTTATTCAACTACTGCAGCCTGGCACTTACTGTACATACACAATTCAGGGTGCAGTGCTTATTAGTAGAAACAAAAACTGCCATTACAGGTTTAGTAGAAAAA
>CAIGQZ010032666.1:1524240-1535532 GCA_903798205.1 Danio tinwini
TAGGCAATGTATTTTGGTGCATTTTAACTAAACAGATTTTCTAAACAGATATATTTATGAAAATAATATTTTAGTCACCAAACATATTCAGAAATTGAAAGATACAATTACATTCAAGATAAATATTGCAAAACATATTACAACCTACAAAATTTCAACTAAAGTTTTGCACATTTTTGCTTCTCTTGATTTTTTATTCTATTTTTTTCCTCTTAAATTTGTATTTAATATTTTTCTATAACACAAATTTGGGTGTACAAGTTTTTGGACTGTTATCGTAACTTATTTTGTTAGATGAGCTTTTGTCTCTTAAGGTATGAATTATTCATGACCATTGTCACTCACGCATACAGCTGAGATCACCCAAATCAATCTTAACAAATTGTAATTCATTGTAATGTTTTCCTTGAATGAGAGAACAGAATAATTTTCACATAACTGGGAAGTAAATATTCTAGCCTACAAGACTAGTTACTCAAAAGTCTTGTTCAGGCACATTCAGTGTGTTTTTTTACCTTATTTCAGCTACAACCACATATAATTTTTTTTTCTAAAAAACGCAATCATGTACATCAATATTTCTCACATTAGTATAGCACAGTTTGTGCTGAATACAAAAAAAAAAAAACATGTTGGCCAATACTATGTAATAAGCAGCTGAAATATGCACAAATGTCAGGGCATGTCAAAACATCTCAGGGGCCTCAAAATCACCTTATTGGCTGCAGCTCGTCACTACATTTGACAACACATGGGGTCGAGTTGGCTGACTGGTTTGGATATTTAGCATGCTAGATATTGGACTTTCATCTGCTGTGAAGTGAGCATCTTCAGTAGTTCATACATAAAGACCACTGAGGGTAAATCACCCGCAGATTTCCTCCTGATTACAGCAATAACTTGAGAATTGGGCATAAAATCCTGTAGTGTGAACTAGGCATTAGTGAATCTCCTGGTTGATCAATCGACAAAAAGTCTCTATTCCCTCCTTTGGGCAACTAGAATTATGCAAGTAACCAAGACATTACTAGCAAGGTTTTCAGCCTCAAATGTTCTTCACAAGGTTAAGCAAGGATGAGGATGAAACATAGAGCTTTTTCAGACACAGACACTTTCTGTCTCTCTGTGTGTGTGTGTGTGTGTGTGTGTGTGTGTGTGTGTGTGTGTGTGTGAAGGAGTTGGAATGAAATGTTTCTCTAAATGGAATATTTCCTCAGGACTGAGAACAGCTAATGTCAAACACTGGATTCATTTCCTCTCCACTTCTCCGGTCTCTGAAATTTAGGGCACCACAAGGTTTGAGAGCTTGCATGTTAGACATCTGTGAGTTTAAAACATGCTAAATGTCTGGGAAAACGACAACACTTGCTGTTCTAGAGCTAATAATGTGCAGAATTAATGTATTGCTATTCATAAAACATGTATGGATCATTTAATTTACTCACTATTTTCTCAGATTTTCAATAGACAGTAGGTTTCAGAGCCTTTCCAACACTGCAAAAAATGCTATTCTTACTTAGATTATTTGTCTTGTTTCTAATTTAAAGATCTACAAATTCCTGAATCAAGATGAATTTTCTAAACAAGCAAAACATGTTGTCTTGTTTTAAGAAATAATTTGCCAAATTGAAGTGTTTTTTTTTCTTAAAACAAGCAAAAAAATCTGCCAATGGGGTATAAATAATCTTATATCAAAAGGAAAAACAAGATTATTTAGCTTACCCTAGAAAATGTTTCCTGATATAAGAATTGTTAGATATTTGGACCAAAAACAAGACAAAAAATCTAAGTAAGAAAATCATTTTTGCAGTGAAAACATTGGAATTCACTTAACAATTACCTTAATTAACTAATTATCATATTTTTGTACTTAACTATGTCTTTGTTGTACTTTTTATTGTCACTCACTTTAGTGCTTTATTTACAACACACATTACAAAATAAAAGACACAACTGGCATTCCTTATAGATCAAACTGATGACATCAAAGAACTAGCACTTATGAAAACTGATTGTTTTGTCATCTGTGTCCGGATCAAAAAGTCGACTGAAATGACAATGTACCTTATGCTCCTGTGTAAAAGAGCATTCATCTTTCCACATCCACAAGTGGCAGTAACAGTATTGTCATTTCACAAAGGAAAACTAGTTCTAGTGCTTCACATATATCTGTACACATTGTAAAGTAAGCAGTGTATACACACAGTACTTATCACAGAGAGATTCGCTCATGCTAATATGTCTGATGATCTGATAATCCATTCATTTATTCATTCATTTTATTTTCGGCTTAGTGCCTTTATTAATCAGGGGTTGCCACAGAGGAATAAACCATCAACTTATCCAGCATATGTTTTACGCAGCGGATGCCCTTCCAGCTGCAACCCAACACTGGGAAACATCCATACACTCTTGCATTCACACACATACACCACGGACAATTTAGCTTATTCAATTCAGCTATAGCGCATGTCTTTAAACTGTGGGGGAAACCGGAGTGCCCAGAGAAAACCCACGCAAACATGCAAACTGGGGCTCGACTGCTATCATGCCACCCACTGCACCACAGTGACGCCCCCTGATAATTCATATCACTTGTAAATATTTAAGAAATGCAAAGAAATGGCAGTCTTCTTTGTTTTCCCTCTTGACCCTTGAGTTTTGTCACAACTTAGTTTTGCCATCATGCTCTGATTAATAACTGAACAACCAATCAGATCGCTCTCTTTCACTGACAAATGACTCTGATTATGCATGCTGAATTAGGCAAACTCCCTTAGATGTGAGCTTGACAAGAGGTGACGTGTGGAACACACCAAACAAACTAGCCGGACAGACACTCACTTACAGCATGAAGCTAAACAATAGCCGACCATCGGCTTGTTGTATCCTGACCTTCCAGTCTGTTTAGTCTGCATTTAAAAGCTTCATTTACCTTCTAGCTCCTCTTTCTCAAAATTGGTGTTGAGCATAGACCGAGTACCACCTCTGTCCAGCACAGCTTCCTCATCCTGTCTCTGCAAAAGAAACAACAAAAAAAAAACACAATGATTAAACACACAGTCAGGCATGCACATGCATGTTCTCTCAGAGATGATCAAGACATGATAATCCTACAATCCATTGCTGTGAAATCATACAGCACTACAGAATATACAGAATCATAAAAAATTTATTTTTAGAAAAATAAATGCATAGTATGTACTCATGATGAGTTGACTATTATGAGTTTAAACTAGTGGTGGGCTGTTATCGGCGTTAACATGCTGCGTTAACGTGAGACTCTTATCGGGCGATAAAAACAATCTATTAATCTATTCTCAAAGTTGAATTGGGAGCTGGATCTATTCAACGCAAGCTATGATGACTTTCACCTTGATATTTTAGTGTGGATGTATACGTGGCCGAATTGCACTGTAGGTGGCGAGAACGAGTCACAACCGCGTGTATTCCTTCTGTAAAATTACCACGTCAAATGTGCAAGCTAACATGGATGCAGTTCACTAGAGTGAATTTGATTAATGTTAGCTCCACACCTAACTATCAGGCACCTGCAGAGTTTATGCATTCGAGTAAAACATAAATGAATGACGGTTAATGAAAGTCAAACCGTTAAGCCGTCTGACAAAAAAAGTGCACTTCTGAATCAAATCAGCAGGATGCCCTTCTGGATCTTTCACTTACTTTGAAGACACTACTGGCTACGCTTACATGGACATCAGTAATCTAGTTATTTACCTTAATAGACAATAATATAATTAAGGTGTTTACGTGAAGTGCTTTCATGTAAGAGTTTCTTGTAATTTTGGGTGACTTTAACTGCAGTTCGGCAGTTTCAGCTTCACTCATGAACATTGCATTTATGGCCCCATGACAAACTGGGGTGTTAAAAGCAAATAACAAGTAAGAACTGGAGAGAGTGTTATGGAATTTAATAACGCATGCCAAATGGAAAGAAAAAAACTTTCGCATTTCGCTATGTGTGTGTGTGTGTGTGTGTGTGTGTGTGTGCGGTCCTTTACTGACAGCCGCGTGTGTGGATCTTGTTGGAAAATATGGCGAAAAGTCCTAAATGACGGTAATAGTTTGATTGCGGTTTTTACTTTAATAAGGTCACTAATATTTGCAAGGTTTCGGCTACATTCATTCTTCCATGGTGGGGCGCCACACCAAAATTCATCCTGCCACGGCTATATTACAGCTTCTCATTCAAAACATTGTCGTTTTTTTAAATAGCGGGTTATAATCGCACCAAAACGTTTTAAAAGGTAAGTGAATTGTAATATAACAGCACAAACTTTTCTGTAACCGTAGTAGTGCTGTTCATTATTTGTTTAACCCAAGGTGACATACTGGCTGACTGACTGACTGACAGGTGCGTGATGCGTGAGGCCAGCAAACACAATGTATAGCTTTTAGTTAGGATGAACACATTTTCCATAATTATACCGTTTCATACGGTATTGTTTATAGCCGTTTCACTTTACTTCAGAACACATCAATGCCACTCTGTAGGTTTACTGGAAACATTTATAAACATTCCTAGCCAATCTAATAAATGTTGGAGACACATTCACTACATAAACGTGCTAAATTGGACTTGAGCAGTGTATATTTGAGGGTGTGCAAGAAGTTGAACAGAGGAAATCCTCACGCAAGCAAAAAGATCTGCACGCTATCACAAAAATCCGATCTCGACCTGTAGTACTGCGTCACGACATTTGTCATTGAAATGACGTCATAGATCAAAGATCTACAGAGATAAATTGTGGTAGATCAAAAGGCCTGCCGACAGGCCCGCCACAGCTGGAAAAAATCCTAGAGGAAACAATGTATATGCATACTCCTCGTCTTCCTTCCATTTCTGTTTAGTTCAGTTATGACTTTAGTCGGATTAAGTAATAAAAAATTGCTGTTTCGAGCATATATAGCCATACAGTTCAAAATTCATGTTTAACAGAATAAACAGTAAGTAAACACAAGTACATCTTATTGAACACCATTTATTTTCATCACCAATTATCATAGTAGAACTGTTTCTCCAGCAGTTTGTGATGTATTTTGGTAACAGTAGATGAGCCCCTGGTCTAATGCGCCACCTGGCTTAAGAAACCCATTCTCAAAGACTTACTTTTAGTCATTATTTGGGTAGCACACATATCATAATTTTCATCATTTCAATTCCAAGATTACAGTGAGATTAATCTTGATAAAAAAAAAATGTTATCTATGTCTACTTATAGTTTAAACCTTTGTTTACTTTAATAAATATATTTGATTTTAAATTATATAAATTGGTGCTTGACCTCCCCATGAATGTTACTCTGCCTAAAACCTGGAAGTTTGTAACACAGGTCTAAACTAGCCAAGACACCAGCACAAAAACACATTTAGCAAAATCCCCCCAAAATACAGAGAGGTCATTTTCTTGTCAGTTTCACACACTCTAGTACTAAAAAATGTAATAAAACAGTTGTACTAATGAAGCATTATTTATTGTACATTCATACAAAAAAAGCTAGCTGTCCTTTAAAACAGCTCAAGTGTCAAGATTCTGCCACTCCGGTCTTGTTAATTCTTGTTTTGGTGGCTAAGTCCAAATACTTTCCAATCATGTCTTGTATATTGTGTTCGGCTTGAGTTTTCTTGAGTCGAGCACACATTTTCTGTCATTGTGTATCTTTTGTATGAGTGCCGTCTCGGCCATGCTGGGGCCGTGCGTGCTCACGCTTGATGCAGGCGCGCGAGGTGTGGGCGTGTTTGGGACGTGTTTTGGCTCTTGTACTGATGTTTGTGTTTATTCTGTCTGCAGAGTGGTGTTTCATTCTCAGCGTCTGTCTAGTTGGTTTCGGTTGGCGCTGGGATGAAACATGCACGTTGCATGTGTGAGCGCACGGTGAGTTTTTATTTATCGTGTACTCGTGTCTTGCGTTCAGTCTTCTGGTAGTGTTGTGTTTAGCATGTGGTACTGTACATGTTTACATACGCCGCGTGCTTTAGTGTCTCATGTGAACACGTGGTTAATGAGTTCTCTCATTATCTGCGTGTTCTAGTCTCATTTTACATGAGCACATGGCTTGTGTTGTTTCTTGTGTCATGTGCAATCCCATCTATTATCTAGTCCCACCCTCCTTGTTAACCCATTATTAGTTTATTACGTTCATCTGTTTGTTTGATAATTATTTCTGCTTATGTTCTCCTCATGTCTGCTGTCCTGTGCCAGTTCGTCGTTGATTATTTCCTTGTTCTGTCGTGTTGTGTCCAGCCCTGCTCTTTCCTGCCAGCCCAATTTGTTTATTTTCCCCCTTGGGGTAGTTTTTGTTGTCTTTTTGCTTTATTTTATAAATAAACCCATGTTTTTGTCCTGCACTTGAGTCCTCGCTCCTTTTCCCTAACACCAACCGTGGCATCAAGAAAAACAAAATGTAACATTATGCACTAAAAAGTTTAATTAATTATAAATAGTTAATAATCTCAAAAGCAGTTTTTATTAGTTGCATTACCACTAATTTAGTGCTGTAATACTTGAACGTTTTTTTTTTAAGATTCCCATAAGGTAGCTCAATGCTAATCTCACTGAAGCAGAAATAGCCCCCATCGAAATTTCAAGTTGTCTTGCTGGAACACAGCATAACTTTCGGAAACAAGTAAATAAACAAGCAATGGCAGCCCAGGTGGCGTGCTTTTTGACTCTCAAGAAAACATAATAAAAGGCAGGAGTAGGGCTGAGCAACAAAATGGTAACAACAATTATCATAAATGTTTTCAATAAAACAATAACAGAGTTGGAACGTTTTTCAATATTGAACAGAATATGTATTTCTTATCAACCACGCAAACAATGCTAAAATGGCAAACACGCCACTCCAAAAGCAGAAACAGCACCACTACTACTACACAAGTAGTACTCAAATTTAGAGCATCAATAGTAATATTAGTTTGTTACAATTTTTACAAATATGTAATGTTTTTTTTTTGTAATAAAGACAAATTGAGAGGAGTTGTTAAATGTGAATACATAAGAAAAATCTTAAACTTTAAATAAATACAATAAAATTATTTTTTATTATAATTATTACCAAGCACAATTTTCTAATGTGATTTTTTTCCATATATAGCTCATATCTACTAAACAGAGCTCCACAAACCTTTCCTCTGTTTCATAATTTCACTGAAATGATTCCTATTGTTGTTTATGAATCACCATGACACCTTACATAAAACAGATTGTCCGTTCACTTCATTATGTGTTTTATTAAAGCAGATCTCCATTGTTGACTGTTTTCATTATAGTTATCATCAGTTAGCTGTTACAGCTCTACTTGACATGTTTATCACCAAGAACCTCTACCTAATGCATTTAAGTGGGAGGTTTGTCCTCTTATGCGTCATAACAAAAAAGGAACTTAAAAAATAATTGCTGGTTTAAATGACATCGCAAGCTCAGTGGGAATAATTTAATATTATTTTGCTCTCATTTTCCTTCAGAAAATATGAGCATACAGAACCCTGTCTCCTGCCTGTCTTCAGTTTGCTGGCATCCCACAGGCCCAAGGCATCATTCCATTCCTGTCTCCAGGACGAAATACACACTTAATGACTATATTTACTCTTAATAAATGACACCGAGGCCATAACACACAGCTCCTCATTCCTGCTCACACCACCAATAGATGACATCCTAAAATATGCAGTCGTCTGCTTGAGCCTGAGTCTAACCTTAACAGACAGTTTCCATGACGACTAATGTGGCCTGCCGCTAGTTGTCCCTAGAACATAAATGACATTGTTTAAGTCCCCTGTGCAGCCAAAGTCTCCCTAGCCTGTCCCTTATAGAAAACCAAACGAACATCACGTTCAAATCACAGGTGAAACACATGTGGAACCAAAATGTTTTAAAATCATGTTTCATGTGTGTTCACAGAGGCACAGTCCAGATTCATGATTCACGATATGTGTAATTTATCACTTCTTTTAATTAAATATTTTTACTTACTCAGTAATCAGAAAATCACAAAAAAAAAACAACCTACAGTATTAAAAAGATTAACCAACAACCAACATTTTTAAAAAAATGAACATCCTTGTTAAAAAATGATTTGCATTCATGTTAATGCAGCACATAGTAATTACTGAGTCTAAATTGTGCTATACTGGATACTATATTTAATATTTTATACTATAAATAGAGCACCTATCCTCTTAGAGATTAAAAAAATAATAACTTAATGAATTTTTTTTTCATTTGAATTATGTATTTTATTAGCTGCAATAGAACCTTGTGATAGACCCACTGCTGTGCTCTCTGTCATCATATTAATATTTTGAGTAAAAGCATATATATACAGTATGTCTATATATAGACATTTTATATTTGTTAATATTTATATATATTGTTCTTCATATTCATTCATTCATTTTCCTTTGGCTTAGTCCCTTTATTGATCAGGGGTAGCCACAGTGGAATAAACCACTAACTTATCCAGCATACAGTCTTATGCAAAAGTTTAGCCACACCTGATAAACTTCATGATCAAAATGATCATAATTGCAAGCCATACCTTGCTGGCCTTTCAAATCAGCAATTTCATTTGAATATATTTTATACCTTAGGGAAAAAGCTACATTTCATTCTGACATAACCTTTATTTAATCAACGGATCCAATACATTTTAAGTCAAAAACAGACAGGTGCAAAAAATTTGGCACCCCAACGGAATAATGACATCAATCTTTTGTACAGCCACTTTGTGCTGAAATACAGCCTGATGCTTCTTATAGTTAAAGAAAAGTGCCTGAATTCATCCTTGCACAATTTCTCCAGTTCAGTCAGGTTTTATAGGTGCCGAGCATGAACGACATTTTCAAATCAATCCATAGATTTTGGATGATGTTCGAGTGTGGAGACTGGGATGACCATTCTAGAACATTGTATCATGTCTGAGCATGAATTCCTTGGTAGATCTGGAACTGTGCTTTGGGTCATTGTCCTGTTAAACATCCAACACTGTGATAACTTCAGCCTCTTGACAGATTTCTGAACATTGTTTTTAGAATCTGCTGATACTGGCTGAAATCTGTGCGACGTTTAATGCAGAGTTTAGACTGCATGATTTTAGAGCTGATGTTGACTCGCCAATAGGTTTTGTGAATTCATCAACAAATGCCTGAAATCACAGGCAAATCGACACTCGTTCAATGTGAACTATCAAAGACGTAATCTGAGAGAATCGCAGATGAGTCGCCGATGCCTGAGATATTTGGCATTAGGGTTGTGACGATGAGGAAATTTCCCCACCGGTTAATTGACATGTGACAACACCGGTAATACCGGTATCACCGTGGAAGTGGGCGTTTCCTCTTTTCCTCTTTTTTTCTGATTTAAAATATCTTATAAATGCGTGCGTATTATACTTTCACTTTCAGTTTTTCGGGAATTGGCAATTCAACGTCAAACTACAAAAAAATCACTGTTATTAAACGCAGAACTTTTATTAACGTAACAAAAAAAAACTACAACAATGCTACAGGCTGAAAAAAAACTGTGGAAATTGAAACCAAACAAATAACCATATCGTTTATTACTTATGTTAGAATGTTTTAAAAACGAATAAGAAAATAAAATAAAAAGATAAGTAATTAAATAGCACAAAGTTTAAATGAGATTAAACGAATGAACACGAAACAAATATAAAAAAACTAGCAAATGACATTAGGCTACAAAAATGACAGGTCGGCAGTCTTTAAAAAAATAAAATAAACAAAAACACTGCATTTTTTTTTATTAACAGTGCAGTCTACATGGTCTTTGCCAGGAAACCCAACATGTTGACCATCTCTGACGAGATCTTGGGGCTCACTATGTTCCCCATCGTGCTGAACACTCTCTCGGATGCGCAGCTTGTTGCGCACACGCAAATATACTTTTTGGTTACCTTTGCCAACAGGGGAAACCTACTTTGGTTGTCTTTTGTTGTCCTACCTGACTTCAATGTCTTTATGTATTAATTAGCCTAATGTATTATATATTAATAGCTTAGTCCTTACAGTATAAACAATCCGTTTATAAAATACATTATTAATGAATCTATAGGTTACTGAAGAATAAACCGAATATGAAATATGATCCTGCATAATGATCACAGCTAAACAAGCTAGCACTCAATTTATATACAGTATAAACTCTAAATTAAAAAAAATGAAAGAAATTTTAAGTAATGGAACATTATGTTATCTACTACAGGCTAAATAAAAGTGCCTCATCAGAGCTGAACATCACTGTGCGGTCACCGAGCACGTGTCAGTTTACAGCTTCTGTAAAGATCAGACAGCCTATACAGATCACACAACAAACACCATGTAAATGTATAAATATTTTAATAAGTATTGTTAATGGAATATTTATAACAACATGATCTTGCTTTTCGTTATATTGATGCCGGCTTTAAGCTCTCACGTGCGCGCGCTCTCTCTTACCAGCGACAGTTGACGGGCCCACACACTACACAGCATACAGTGGCAAGATGACAAGTTCTCCACGGGACCAGTTTAATTTTTTGATTTGCGTGTTGTTCCTTTTTTAAAATGCATTTTATTTTTTAAATCTCTCAAGTCAATATTGGCTATCGGGTAACATAATCTCCCTCAGAGATATTGGAGTTCAGTAACGTGATGCGCAGTATGACTTTTGGCCAACACCTCTCTGTAAGTTTACAAACTGCATAGATAGACTATAGGCCTACAGCTCTGGTGTGTTATGAATTGCGTGTTTTAAATAACAGCCACATGCTACATTTAGTTTTTATTGTAAAATATACATTGTACAAGTTAGTACACAGTAAAATATTATTTTTTGAATGGCTTGCCTATTGGCAGCGTATTTAACCATTACGCTTAAATAGGCTAAGCAAGCATATTGTCATTAATAATAAAACACATGAATACAAACTAGCCACCCTTAGATTTTTTTTTTGCAACAAATTGTTTATTTTGGTTTTCATTTTTTTTATAATTAATATAATTATTAGGCGACTTGACTTGTGTGGCGTCTATCGATGGATGACAGCGAGAGAGAGATGAGATCAGACCTCAGTTTCGATGTGTGGCCGCATGTCACATTTACTGTAAGTTTTTAATATTGGCTCATCTAAATTAACTTTTCATTCGATTAAAAGCCAAAATATTGCCAGACAGACAAAGCAACTTTTGGTTTTGGACGAGGGAGACTTCAGTGAAGACGCACACGCACACACACACACACACACACACACACACACACACACACACACACAC
>CAIGQZ010032666.1:1541364-1566352 GCA_903798205.1 Danio tinwini
CCCCCCCCCCCCCCCCCCCCCCCGCGAGTAAATATTCAATCACTATGCTTTACAGTTAGGGGGCGCTCCACCATCATTCCACACTTTAACATGGCGAGTGGCGGTAAAGTGAGGCAGCAATAGGAGGAAGCGCCGGTGTCTTTCAAATTCGCGGTGTGGGGACATTTCGGTAACACGTATAGACTAATCGAACGGAAACACTTCCAACATGACTGCACATCTAAGGCGCCATCACCCAGCAATATCACTGTCTGAAGGCAGGATAGCGGAGAAGGTAATAAAAGTCCTCCATAAAACAACAACCCCTCGCTGAATCCTCCCAGCAAACATACCCAACTGGTTCCGAAAGACACATACAAATAACAAAGGCAGTGTTTAGTTTAATTAAGATGGTTTATTTATATTTACTGAAGTACAAACATGTTTATTTGAAACGGTCAATTTATGTTTATTAACTTCACATGCATGTTTATTTTTAAAATGGAGGAATATGTGTTGCCCAGTTTGTACATGGACTACCAGCAGCTGTGAATTTCAGTGTTAACTTTTTTATTATACAATACACTAGGAACTAGTGTACCTTTCTTGGCTTTGAAGTAAAATAAAGGAGTATTGCAATAAATTGTTTTAATTTTTTTCTCTTTCTTGCTGTACCTGTTGCCTAAGCATAGAATAAAAAAAAAAAAAAAACACTTATGCGTCAAGCCATCAGAACCGAACCGAAAACCGTGTTAAAAAACCGAGGTATGTATTGAACCGTAAGCTAACTGTATTTTTGCATCCCTATTATTTAGTGTGTGTAAGCATTATCTGTAAGCATCTCTTCAGGCTAATCATTAATTGTCAAAAAATCTAATTTCAAATAAAGAAATGTATACATTTAATTATTCCACTGTGAATAAAGTATATAAAAGTTCTTCACATGTGATGTAATAGAAATTACGACACAAACAAAAATGGCAGCAAGATTTCCTACAAAAACCTAGGTATGGAGAATAAATATTGCTTCTGTATAATTAAAAGCAAAAACGTAACGTTCATTCTATGCTTGATTGACACATATAGAACAAATTAACGGCTAAACAGTGCACACACAAATGAAAACTTACAAAACTAAGTGAATAACGGCAACAGCAGACTGACAAATATGCACTCAACAAAATGCATTTTAACTACAGTAGGTGTGGGCCGATAAAAAATATCATCAAAATATCGAATCGCAATAAAATTTATGTTAATAACAATAATATGCTCTGGACATTTTTTTAATCCTAAGAGCCAATCACACAGCAGAAATATGCAACAACAGGAATCTATAATTGTGTTGATATTAGATTTAGGCAGAAAATAGGTTACGCTGTGTCACCCAGTATTGTTTAGCATGCTCGTTTCACTTTCCTGCCAGCAGTATCCACCTTCGGTCATGGTTGGAATGCTCTTTTTAAAAAAATGGAAGCATTAACAATTAATATCAAAATATATATCGTTACCGTTTAATATAGAAAAAAATTATCGAGACTGCATTTTTTACATATCACCCAGCCCTAATTTTAACTCTTTTACAAGTATGTTTTACAGTTTTTCTCAGTCACTTTGGTGCATTTCTCACAACACTATTTACATTTGCACAACCGTTAATGCATTTCCTAAAACAATTAGTACAAACTGCAAAACCTAGTGGATAACCTACAAAAGCATGTCACTTGCTCAAAATGGAGAGCTCATCCCTCAAAAGCAAGTATTCATGTCAATAAAAGTGTCAGTGTCATCTAAATGAAAAATCCTGACACTATTGTTTATGAATAAGATAGTCAAATGGCTTTGTCATGTTTTCATTATGACAGTTTACTCTGTACATGTGTTCCAAAGCAAAAAAGTCAGATTTTGGTGACACTTTCAGAAAATGCTCAAGACAGCACTGTATACTATTTGCACAGCCATTTGAAAACTACAGTAAGGTTAGACATCACTGCATTTAGTGAGGTATCAGAGTACAAGACACCTATGTGTGTTTCACATTTTTACTGCATTTGCTCTTTGCAAATCTAATTTATTCGCAGCATTGGTCAAAAGAATAAATACACCCTTATTTACAACAAACATAAACTTCCTTTGGGTAGAGCTGTGCACCACTGTAAACTATTTTGCAGCACATATTGGAACTGAACCTACAACATACACAGGTCTGTAAATCATTCATGAAGTTGTTCAATTTAGAAGACATTTTCAGAAAAAAAGATTTAATTTGTTTTTTATAAAATGAGCTTGACATATTTTGACAACTAGTTCAACATTTTTGTATGTAATGACTCAAGTAATGAAATGAAGACTATTAGTTTTATATGGAATGACTATTCAGCATTCACAAGTTTAGTTAATTTTGACTGACAAGACATAAGCAAATGATAATGTTACAAACAGCAGAGAGTTGTATGAAAGCAATTGATGCATGTTGCAACTTGTTAAGAACGAGAAACTGCTACTATGATGTGCACAAATGACTAATTGTTTTGAGAAATGCATTAACTGTTGTGCAAATGTAAATAGTGTTGTGAGAAATGCACAAAAGTGACTGAGAAAAAGTGTAAATACCTCTGCACACTCCCCTGCATGTTTTTTTATGTCACCATTGTGACATAATAATCATGTATGGCTTTAAAGTTTCCATGGCAATGCATCAGTTTTCACATGACACACCACAGTGCGATGATTTAAGATCATAGCTTTTTTTCTTTCACTTTTCCCCCTTTATGCAAAAATTGACAAATTATACTGTGAAATATCTGATATTCCGAAAGCAGCTTAAGAACATGTATTTCTGCATTTAAACTGATCATATTATTTGTTGATCTATGTTAGCCTGGATTGCATTGGCGAGATTAGAGCTGCTGGATTGACAACATGTTAATTCATCAACTTCCCTCAAAACTCATGAAACTAAAGGGCTGTTTTAACTGGAAGAAGAATAGAGTAAATGTTTTAGTAGCATAAACATTTTATATCTGATATAAATCGTTCATTTACAGTACATTTAAAAATAACAAATATCACCATAGACATCAGCACATCTTTTACGAACTATAAATATCATTTCACTAGCTCTTATGTGTATTTAGATGTCTGAAACCTAAAATAAACATTATAAGTTGTCATTTATGACAAGCGCAATGTGCGTCTTTCTCTAACTCTCTAGTTTAAGCACTGCCGGGAAAGCAGATTTAAATTTTGGAGCTGATCACATGACACATTAAACATTAAAGGGTTACTTATCTCTTTTTGGGTGGCATGGTGGCTCAGTGGTAAGCACTGTTGCCTCACAGCAAGAAGGTCACTGGTTTGAGTCCCAGCTGGGCCATTTAGCATTTCTGTGTGGAGTTTGCATGTTCTCCTCATGTTTGCGTAGGTTTCCTCAAGGTGCTCCCCCACAGTCCAAAGACATGCGCTATAAGTGAATTGCATAAACTAAAATGGTCGTAGTGTATGAGTGTGTCTGAATGTGAGAGTGTATGGGTGTTTCCGAGTACTGGGTTGCAGCTGGAAGGGTATTCGCTGTGTAAAACATATGCTGGATAAGTTAGCAGTTCATTCCTGCTGTGGCGATCCCTGATTAATAAAGGAACTAAGCCGAAAAGAAAATGAATAAATGTGCATTTGGTTTGAGGCACCTGGGACAATGGATGTTCCCTCCAGAATGTGCTAAACATGGAAAAATCTGTTAACCCATCAGTACCATTTGAGCCTTTATTAATAGTGAAATTACCATTGCCAGTACGTAATCATTCAATTTTTTTCACATCTCCAAGCTATTTGGAAAAAGGCATTCTGGATTTTCTGATCTGACCCTTTCCTAAGTCCTTCGTCTTCCATCTGGGCAAATCCAAAATTGTTAATAGGTGGAACACCAGTATTATGAAAGGTATGGATAGATAATAATATTTTTAAAAATGTAAGATCTGTATGAAGATGACAAAGTAAATATCTTTTGAAAGACCTAAGCATAAATCTAATCTGCCTAATAATCACTTCTGGGGGTATCTACAGTTGAGACATTTGCTCACAAATGTCTTTGGCTCCCTTTCAAATTCTCCTAAGGGTAAAAATATTGATAACATGGTCCGCAATATTATAGGTACTGCCCATGCAGCTTCTAAATACTATGCACTGCTCATTAGTCAAAAGAGTCAAAATATTAGTTCTGCAGTCAAGATAATATGGAAAAAAAATAATTTGGGTTGCACATTTGAAGATGAGAAATGGGGGAAAATTGCTGGGAATTTAAAATTAATGTCTAGAGATGTTAGAACACGTCTTATACAGTTTAAAATTTTACATACATTTTACTGGACTCCTAAGAGACTTCAAAGAGGTTTCAAAAACAATCCACAATGCTGGTGATGTCAAGAAGCAGGTAACCTATTTCATGTATTATGGCAATGCCCAGAAGTCCAACATTTTTGGAGAGAGGTGCATGAATACCTTGTAAAGATATTGCAACGCAGTATGACTTTTGCCCAAGCTTATACATATCTTGTGACCCCTGTCCTTTAAGCCACATGAATAAAGCTGAATCACAGTGGATACATAGCTGTATCATGCTAGGCAGACGGGTGATTGTTAAAAACTGGAAATCTTCCAGTAGACCTCCGATCTACGAGTGGAGTTAGGATGGGTTGCAGCTTTTGAAAAACTCTCCTAGAGTTTACATTGAAGAATTTAAATTTATTTTGATAAATGGGGAAAATTTCTGCAACCCACAATGTTAGCAAACATGTAACAAGACAAAACAATAATTAACACTCTGATATTAGCAATCCCCTCTCTCCCTTTTTCTTCTTTTTTTCTTGTATGTGTTTTGATTTGGTTTACTTACTCAATTCATATAATGTTATTTCTTAATTGTATATATTTATTTTGTATTGCTGTAATGGACAGGCAACACACCAGGTGTGTGGGCAAAATAAAGACTGTTTATTAGATTTTAAAGTCAACAAAGGCAGGCTGCCGCACACTGGACGTCAGCAGGTGCGCAGCACTGGAGAGGCTTACGAAGACTTGGACAGAGCGCGATGGATGCTCAAAGAGAGGGCTAGCCAGGTGACAGATCAGGTGAGCTGGTGTGAGCGGACAACCCTGGCTGCGAAAGAGATCCGTGGTCAACACTTGAGAGCTGGTGATCATTGAGCAGAGTAGAGTGCAGGTGAGCTCCGAGAACAAATAACACACACGCAAGACAGGACTCAGCCAGACTAGACAAACTACAAAAGACTGTAATAGGCCGTACTCACACTATGTACAATTGCCTTGAACCAGGCCAAAGCACACTTGTCCCCCCTCCCGTCTCCCCCGACGGCCCGCACTCACATTACATTCAGGCCTGTGCACGCTTACGTCATCGATGATGCGCTGCTCAGTAAGCGCTCTCGCTCAGCACAGTAGAGATTTCTTTAGTTATATCGTTTAAGTCGTTTGATATGCGGTGACACGCAATGTAATATTTCACCTAACAGATCAGCCACTTTTGCTGCTCATAAACAATCATAAAATCCTCGAGCTGCAGGAATTAGGAAGTTTGCTGAAGGCGCAGCTGACATGCAGTGAGGGATTTGCGCCTTTAATAAACTACGACAGTTTGCGTTCATTGAACAGTACGAATGATTAATTAATCCATTTGAAACAGTCCCATATAAGTCACGTCTCGCTTTCAGTTTTGGGCTCAGGCACGCTTGCACTCACACTGTAAGCATACCGCGCCTGAACCCAAGTGAACCGCGCTCAGGCCCATCTCTTCCAACTGGGCCAGGGCCGCCCAAGTGAACCGTGCCTGAGCCCGATTCAGAGCACTCACATTTCTTAAACAATCCGGGAAATGGGCCTGGACACGGTTTAGATAGCATAGTGTGAGTACGGCCTTAGTGATTGAAGCACGGTGGCAACTATAACGTGATCGTACAACATAAAGGTAGAAATAGAGAAGCTAATCAGCTACGAGTAAGAGCAGGTCCCACAGCAATGATTGCAAATAGAAAGGATCTACAGATGAGAGGGGAGAAAATAAAATCCTAAAATAAAAAGATCCAAAAATAAAAAGATAATTAAGGAAATCACACCTGGCCCATGACAATTGTTCTGCTTTTATGTTAATGCTCTCTATTTGATAATAATGTGCATAATTTGAAACAAGAAAAATCAATAAAAGTTCAAATCATAAAAAAATTATAAAATGAATGAATAAATGAATGAATTATCTCTTTTTTCGCACACCCCTATTTCAAAGTAGTTTTAGTATGTTGCGTTATGGGTGAAAAGAGGTTGTCATTCATTCATTTTCTTTTCGGGTTAGTTAATCTGGGGTAGCTACAGCGGAATGAACCGTCAACTTATCCAGCATATGTTTTTACGCAGCGGATGCCCTTCCAGCTGCAACCCATCACTGGGAAACATGAAAAGAGGTTGTGAGTGCTAAATTTACTTACAGTAGTAACAACATAGCAACCACCATGTGGAAAATCTAAGCAGCTTCTACATCCGCACCAGATTCTGCATTGTTATGAAGCAGCACTAGTAGTAATGATGCTCGTCTAATAAAGGAAACGATCTGAGAGCATCACTGCCACGGTGAGTCATTTTCTTGAGCTGTGATGCGTGAGGTGCTGGTGCTGGTGAAGCTCTCATGCCTGCAAACACACCATAAATGGCAATCCAGGCTGAACTATATAGATTGCCATGGCAACTCAGCCCAGCGGACTCATGGGACGCCTACCTGTGATGTCATCTAAATGAGCCATCTTGCTCTTGGAGGAGACATGAAGGACACACACATGCATACAGACATCCATTAACACGTCTGTCGAGCACGTCATGGCTATGGTATGGAAGGGGTTGGAAAAAAACACTATTTGACTAAGGTAACACCTGTGCAAACACACACACACACATACTGTACATAATCAATCCCCCATGTGTGTTCAGAGCTAACAGTGTGATTCTCTTTATATTAATGAGCAGATTCCGGTTTACAGCTGTGGTGTGACATTTTATCTGAGATCCCCCTCGTCCCGTCCTTCCTCTCTAATCTTCCATACTTCTTTTTAGCTGATTCTTTTCCTGTCGTTTATGCCCTTCTCTCGTTCGGTAGTCTCTCTAGCTGGCCGAGTCACATGACCACGGCAGCTTGGCTTGAATAATGATGAAGCAGATTCGCACATGTGGACACAGATACACACACACATGAGTGGGGGAGGGATTGGGGTCACCCTCATATGCCGCCTTCATACTGTATATATAGAGCAGAGCAATTTTATTTTAGAATTATTAGAGCTGTTGGAGGATTTAGGTTTTCATCTAATCAATTACATAATATGGAGATTGATTAAATTAATGGAATGTTTCATTATCTTATGTTCAGTTCATGGCGCATGATTCGATTTTTTTTTTATTATCAAAGCATTAAGTTGATAGTCCTAACAAACTCACATGAATTTGGAAGCTGAATGTGCATGTGTGTGACAGTGAGCTTTAGTTTATAAAAAGATTCACTATAACAGCCATGAATACCGCTACAGTTTTTTTCTCTCCATTAAATATTTAAAAATCCATCCTGACCTCATTTCGTTCTTAAAAACAGATTCTACTCCCTGTCTTCCACAAACACAAACAAACACAGCATTTCCACTGCTTAAGGATATGAGCGTTGCCTAACTCAGCATGGAATAAAGATTGATCTGTTTTTATTCTACTTTTTTGTTTGGTCTGTTTATTCTCATCAGCGTATATTGTTCCAAATCCAAAACCTTTCTTATAAATCTTAACACAAATGTCTAGTATTTGCCAACCCTCTTTAAGAAACACCTCATTTTATTATGGTACCTATCGGCCTCATAATCCAATTTACAGCAGATAATGGCAAATCTTGGCACTACTCTCAAACTGAAAGTTTGGTTGAAATAAGTTGGTTGAGTTTCAATATCTTGTTTAAATTTGCTATTATTTAATCACGGTTTGCGGACAGAATACAGCTAAAAACATGCAATCTAAATGTGAAAAAAACTCAAAATCTGGAGTTTAGCTAAAGAAAATGATGTTTATGAAACTATTATACCCCTGACCTTTGGGTAGTTCTCTCATTATTACCTGATCTCATTAATAAGAGCCTGAGCTTTCTGTTAAGCTTTTTGTCACCCTTTATTTCCTAATTAAATTTTCAGCAAAAACTCTGTACTTTAATAATAAAATAAATGCCTAAACTGACTATTCTAAGCAGGGGCGCCCCCAGGGGGTGGCCAGGGGTGACCACGGTCACCCTTGTGTAAACTCTGGCCACTAGTGATGAGCGGATGGCAGTTATATCTGTGGGCGCTGTGGATAATCCGCGGGTCGGGCGGGTCGGTAATAAAAAAAATACACTATGAATAATTGAAGGGTGGGTGGCGGGTCATAGCAGCAACAAATTGACCAACAAAAAAGCAGAGAGTGGACTTCGCAGAATGTGAAGATGAGAGAAACGCCCAAAATAATGGATGAAGTGCAAGAGTACTGTGCTAACTTTCAGTTAGAGGAGCCATCAGAGGAAAATCTGCTATTATTCTGGGAGAAACAAGATCACTTATTTACACGACTGCAGCGCCTTGCAAGGAGAAGCTTGTGCATTCCTGCAACAAGCGATGCGCGCAAACTCTCATTTAGTGCAGCCCCAATCCAGGCACAGTAGGCTAGATGCTATTCTGTTTTTGCACAGTGCAAAGAAAAATGCTAAGTAAACATAACATAGCTGCTGTTTAGGCTGAAGTGGCGCCATTTTTGTTATCTTTTTCCTTGTATATGTAAAAGCTAAATCTGCTGTTAATAATGAATGATCCATAGTGACCTATCATCTAGCTTAAAACAAAGAATTAGGATTATTAAAGTGTCGATCGGGTGTGGATATATATATCAGATAAAATAATATGTGCAGGTGGGTGGCGGGTGGATGATTAGAATGAAGGAGCGGATTCGGGTGACATTTCAGCTGATCCGCGCATCTCTGCTGGCCACTCCAATATAATTTTGCTGTTAATACCATTAATTAAATACATAAGAATGTACTTATATAAATTCAAAATATTTTAATAAATAAATAATAAAAAATAAATAGCAGCCACTAAACTATTGTGGATTAATTGGTGCCACTGACATACCTGATTCACTGCCCCTCCCCCTCCCCAATCGTCGTTGACAGCATGCACACACCTTCTATAGACAGCAATGGCAACTGAATATTTACCTTAAGGTACATCTACAATAGAAGTGAATATTCATTTTCTTTTCGACTTAGTCCCTTTATTAATCTGGGGTCACCACAGCAGAATGAACCGCCTACTTATCCAGCATATGTTTTACGCAGCGGATGCCCTTTCAGCTGCAACCCATAACTGGGAAACACCCATACACACTCATACACACACATATACTACAGTCAATTTAGCTTACCCAATTCACCTGTACCACATGTCTTTGGCCATGTGGGGAAAACCGAAGCACCTGGAGGACTCCACACAGAAATGCGAACTGACCCAGCCGAGGCTTGTACCAGCGACTTTCTTGTTGTGAGGTGATTGTGCTACCCACTGTGCCACCGTGATGCCCAAAAAGTAATACGAATAAATTATATTATTAGGGTCTGTATAGTGAGTGAGTGTGTGTGTGTGTGTTTAATTCACTAATCTTCATTAATTTTAGACATATTATTAATACTAAATATTGATTTCTATTTGGTTTGCATATGTACTTGCTGAATTATTTCAAGGAATAGATTGCAATATTTTAAGAGGAATGAATTAAATGAATTAAAACCACATTATTTCATTTACCAGAAAAAAATATATAACATTACACTGAATTCATTATTTTTGTGTGCCACCCCAAGATTTGGTGTGGCCTCTTTGGTGTGGCCACTCCTAAGAAAATTTCTGGGGGCGCCACTGATTCTAAGAAACAGTTTACATTTACATTTATGCATATGGCAGATGCTTTTATCTAAAAAGACTTACATTGCACTGAAGGTACATGTATTATCAGTTCTTGTTTTTGGGGGGAATCGAACCCACAACTTTGGCATTGCTATAGTTATGCTATTTGAGCTAAAGGAAGGATAATGTCAACTGTTAATATGTATAATGATTTTATTTTAAATAAAATATTGTATAAAATCCATATATTAATTTTATATGAACTTTTTTTGAAATGCTAAATAATAAAGCTTATTTTATCAAATAAAATAAATTAAATAAAATGTTTATATTGACTACTTTCATTTCAAATTAATGTATTGAAGTTTGTTTTAACCAACTTTTAAAAAATTTATGAACTGACCTTAAAATAAAACAAAAAAGTTTAATGTCACTACGTTTTATTTTATAAATTAAACAAAAATATTTATATATAGCATTTAAAAATAAAATTAAATAAAATTATTTTTTTTTGTTTTTCTGCAATGTTGCGATACAAATATGATTTAACCAGAAATAAAGAAATCATTAATTAGAATTGATTTTTATAAGGGTATGAAGTAACAAACAAATTGCAAGCAAAAATAATTACAATAGAGCAACGAAAAAATAGTGCTCCGGAATGGTTTTCCGGAGAGTCAGTAACAGTGTTCAGGCACGAAAATTGAATAATGAAATGTAAAATAACACTGTATAGACTTGTGTTATTTTATTAACTCAGTAAAATTATTCCTCATTCAACTTTTAAATTACATTTATTTTGCACCTGAATGCTTCAAACTCTCTTGAAATGTCTTTAAAACATATGCCAATGAGAAATTTTCACTCTGTTATGGTTATACTTTACAATGCCTCCAAAAATCTCATGTATTCTCAACTGTTGTGCTGATCAACTCAGCATTGCATATTCTGGTATGTGACTATTTCGGACACACACATTGCGATATTGATGCTGAAACGATATATTGCACAGCCGTAATACCTGTATAAATATATAAACAAATATATAAACTAAAAGCCTCTCTCCATATGATCCATGATGTTTAACATAGCAAGGGATTTTTTTTACAGTATTTCTGATAATATTTTTTGCTTCTGGAGAAAGTCTTATTTGTTTTATTTTGGCTAGAATAAAATCAGTTTTTATTTTTTTAACCATTTTAAGGTCAATATTATTAGCCCCCTTAATATATATAGTCTTTTTGATTGTCAACAGAACAAACCACAGTAATACAATGATTTGCCTAATTACACTAACTTGACTAGTTAACCTAATTATTTTAGCCTTAAAATTGCACTTTTAAACTGAATACTAGTATCTTGAAAAATATCTAGTAAAATATTATGTGTTGTCATCATGGAAAAGATAAAAGAAATAAGTTATTATGAATTAGTTATTAAAACTTGTATGTTGAGAAATGTGTGGGAAAAAATCTTTCTGTTAAACAGAAAATAGGGTGAGAAAAAAATACACAGGGGGGGCTAATAATTCAGGAGAGCTAATAATTCTGACTTCAACTGTACAGTAAGTAAAAAAAAAATTCTAGTCCAAAAGCTATCCAGCACAGTCCGCCACCCTACAGATAAGGCCTGGCTATCTTCATCCAGCAGCTGGAAAGTCTCTCCAGCACTTGATCCTCTCCAGTGTCACCCTCTCGCTGTCCTCTGTCCCATCATGCCCCATTTAACCATGACAAAGAAGGCCAATATTAAAAGCAGAAGAAGAGCGAGCAGTGAAAGCAGAAAAAGATATACACTAAGCACATTTGCCTCTCTATTCAAAACGCATCCACATAAATAAAGCACAAATAAACTAAGCTCCCATATATTCACCTCCTGTGGTTTCTACAATCACTTTCTTGGACAGATTGAACATACTGCAGGAAATTCCACCCAAAACACCATCTATTAACCATGCAGAAGTGCACGTACATGTATATTCACACAACATTCCTGAATAGCAATGCATCTCATCGAGACATTAGACTGAATAGTAAGAGTTCTTTCTTTGAAAGGCTCTTTTGTGTCTCCCGGTAAAAATTTACAGTCTGAATTTACAGTAACATCACTATTCATCAGCCCTCAAGGCGTTCTCAATCTCTTCTCTCTGCATCTAAGGAGACCTCGGTTATCTGTGTTCGCTTATAACCAAAAACTCAACAAAGAAGCTTTGTGAGGACATGAGGATGTAAAACAAATCCATCATCAAATGCATGTATTCTTTGATGTCATCAGATCATAACGGCCTTATGGAAACGGTTAATAGCGGATGAAAAGGTCATTTATATATGCAGCATAATGGATGTTTCATTTTGACTCCATCCGGAGCGAGAAAGCTGTAATGAGCGACTTTAAGACTTTAGGAGATTGCGGTCGGATCGGTTTACGCTCACAGTTATCAAGGAGGCTTAATGCGAAGAGTAATCGCCCAATGACGACAAGCTGACAATTGTGCTGGGATTTGTGTTAAACTATGAAGTCATCCTCGTAGCTCCAAAAGAGTCGATCAGAGATGAACGCTGATCAGATATTCCTGGACTGATGATTCTCACTCATAAAATGAGAGCAGACAGATTCACCTCTGAAGAGGGACATCCAGTCAACTGTAGCTGAACCGCAAACAAGCGCCTTGAGGATCCTTCGGGCCATGTTCTCTCTAAAGTACTGAATAAACACTCAACAGAAGTTTAACAGTGACACACAAACAGATGCAGAACAGAAGTGAATGTACTTGATTAGAGCAGTTTTTGGCCTTTTGTTGGCATAAATAAAATGCAAGTTAACGGCTATAGTCACAAAAAATATATATACAGAAGGGGAAAAATCTGAAAAATTAATTGTAATAACAATGGAATAACACAAAGAGAAACTAGTGAACTACTGAAACGTATTTAATACTTCATATAAAAGTTTTTTTTGGTGACAGTAGCTTAAAGACGCCTCTCATATGGAGAATGTGTCATGATTCCGCCAATCTGGGCTTGTTATTAATTCTTGTTTTGGTGGCGGAGTCCTGACACTACTCCTGTCATGTTTTGTCATTGTGCGTGTCTCTGTATGAGCGCCAGTCATGGGCGCGCTTGGACCCTGCGCGTTTCCGCTCAATGCGGGCGTGTAGGGTTTGGGCGTGTTTACGATTGTGCGCTCTCATCCGGGTGTTTCTGTTTGTCTGTTTGCAGAGTGGTGTTTCAGTCCCAGCGTCTCTGTCTAGTTGGGTTTGGTTTCGGTCGGCGCTGGGATGAAGCATGCACGCTGCGTGTGTGAGTACACGGTGAGTGTTTTCAGTCATTGTGTGCTCGTGTCTCGCGTTCAGTCTTCTGTTGGTGTTATGTTTAGCACGTGACGCATGTTTATATGCGCCGCGTGCTTGTGTGTCTGTTTTATCATGTGCTCATGTGTTTGTGTGTTGATTTACTACTGCTTATAATCTCCTCATGTCTGCTGTCCTGTGCCAGTTCGTCTTCGTTACTCTTCGTTACTATCCATGTCTTAGCTTTGCTTGTCTTCCTCGTCCTGATGTGGTCCAGTCCTGATCCCTGCCAGCCTGCCCAGTCCAGTTTGTTTTGTTTGTTTATTATTTGTTTGATTAGTGTTTTCCCCCTTGGGGTTGTTTGCTTTTCCCTTTTTGTTTTATTTTATTGTAAATAAATATCCATTACGCTGCACCTGGGTCCTCGCTCCTTTTTCCCCTAACCCTACCGTCACAGAATAAAGTCACATGAATTGCTTAGGTGTGATTTTTTTACAGACTTTAACAGAGTGTAAAATTCTTGATGGTTCTGTGGGTCTGGTCTATCAAATCTGATCTTTAATTTGTATTTTCTATTGGATTCATGTCAGGCGATTGGCTAGGCTATTCTACAGCTTGATTTTCTTTATCTGAAAGCATTTAGGAGTTTCTTTAGCTGTGTTTTGGATCACTGTCTTGCTGAAATGTCCACTCTGGTTTCATCTTCCTCATTCTGGTAATGTAGATGTTAGACTAATATTAATTTACACTCACGAAGGGCAGATGTTGCTGAATAACTACTGAGACATTTCAGCTGCTGTCTGGGCTTTCACTGCTTTTCTACACCTTCCTTTTGTCATGTGTTCAATACTTTTTCTCTGCATCATTTCATTTTATTACATATAAGTGAAACTAAGTTATGTGTAAGTAAGTAAACTAATTAGATTTGTTTTCTTTGCATATATGGATTTCTTTGGTTGTTACCAACATCTGGGGAAATTTTCAAGTCATGTATATAGGCAAAACAAAATTAATCTCTAATGTTTTGACCATTTAAGCACAATAAGATGCAAACGAGCATTTTAAAGACTCTAAAGAGAAGTTTAAAAGCCACACCAAGACGAACTCAAAGCTGAACTGCCAATCAGAGCTCTCTCCGATGTGAGCCAGACGACAGGCAAAATGTGAAACACACAAAACAGACTTGACAGTCCCAGCATTAATACTCATGCGACATCCCCTGTCTGACAGCTGGCTTTCTGAGTGTGTGCTTTGGATGAGTGAAATATTTTTTTGAAAATACAAACTAGTATAAAATAATACTTAGAACGGGCGTCATGGTGGCTCAGTGGTTAGTACTGTCAGCTCACAGCAAGAAGGTCACTGGTATGAGTCCCAGCAGGGTCAGCTGGCGTTTCTGTGTGGCATTTGCATGTTCTCCTGGTGTTGTTGTGGGTTTCAACCAGGTGCTCCGGTTTCCCCCATAGTCCAAAGACATGCGTGATAGGTGAATTAAGTAAAGTAAATTGGCCATAGTGAAAAAAACTGAAATGACAAAACTAAGCTAACAACGCAGTGAACGCAGTCCTGAGTGAACACGAAGCTAGATGATTGCATTTTGCATTTGTTGTTTTTACTTACTATTTGCCAACTATATAATATATTAGGCAAAGCTCTCGAGTTACCGGTCAATCTACGTTCCTACTCTCACCTATGGTCATGAGCTTTGGTTCATGACCAAAAGGACAAGATATCGGATACAAGCTGCCGAAATGAGTTTCCTTCGCAGGGTGACAGGGCACACCCTTATAGATAGGGTGAGGAGCTCTGTCACCCGTAAGGAGCTCGGAGTAGAGCCACTGCTCCTCCACATAGAGAGAAGTCAGCTGAGGTGGCTCTGGCATCTGTTTCGGATGCCTCCTGGATGCCTACCTAGGAAGGTGTCCCAGGCATGTCTCACCGAGAGGAGGCCTCGGGGAAGACCCAGGACACCCTGGATGCACTATGTCTCTTGGCTGGCCTGGGAATGCCTTGGGATCCCACCAGAGGACCCGGAGGAAGTGTCTGGGGAGAGGGAAGTTTGGGGGTCTCTCCTAAGACTGCTGCCCCTGCGGCCCGGATCCGGAAAAAGTGGATAAAAATGAATAAATGCATGAATTATTCGATTAGACATATTTGCATGAGCGAATCCCTCTGTGGTGAACAAGAAGTACACTGAAAATAACAATACTGCCACCTGCAGGAGTGGAAAGATGCATAATCTGACACAGGCACTGAAGTTGCAGTTGGCTGTCATCTATTTGGTGTGTTCATGCTCAGCTTTTTGGTACAAATGGGACAAGACCCATGAGACGACAACAAAGACAGTTATTGTCATCGCTGTTTTTTTGCCATTAATTCGGTGTGTCCCAATCTATAGACTAACCAAAAAGCACACATAGGCCAGACATAACGTCACTAGTCAGTTGGTGTTTCTGTGTGGAGTTTGCATGTTCTCCCTGTGTTCGCATGGGTTTCCTCCGGGTGCTCCGGTTTCCCCCACAAGTCCAAAGACATGCAGTACAGGCGAATTGGGTAAGCTAAATTGTCCATAGTGTATGAGTTTGAATGAGTGTGTATGGACGTTTCCCAGAGATGGGTTGCAGCTGGAAGGGCATCCGCTGCATAAAACATGTGCTGGATAAACAACACATGCTGTTCATTCCGCTATGGCGACCTTGGAATAATAATGTGACTAAGCCGAAAAGAAAATAAATGAATGGAAAATAGATTTTTATTCAACTGAAGGAAAAATCATGAAAATGTAAAACAATTCAGGTGCTTTTTAAAATCAACTTGTAATAAATGTTATTTTACATTTATTTTAATGAATTGTGCCATAAAGGACATGCAAACACTGCTAAATATTTAGCTGTAAATATCTACTGTATCTAATATATCTAAATATCTAAATATTCTACTGACTGGCTTCTTCCCTGTACAATTTTACATGAGAATCGAACTCCATACCACAAATTGAACTTTAAAAAAAAGTATGTAATCATGTCATTTTTGCTTTTATTTTTTCAACAGTTTCACTTTCATTCAGCAACAGCTTCCATTTTTTTCTGGACAGCGTATTTGTGTTCGGTGATGATGATAATGACGACGAAGGGTGTATGTGTCTCTAGGAGTGTGTGTGTGTGTGTGTGTGTGTGTGTGAGCGCACTCAGAGGAGATGTGTGTCTGTGTCAGTGGTCCTTTACTGACTCGATGGGTACAGAGAAGTGTCAAACAGCTGAGTGTGTATGCCTTATCTTGTCGCAAAATGCAGCTAAAAGTCCTACACAATGGTAATAGTGTGTTAACGTTGTTTACATGTCTGTACTGCACTTCAATAATGCGACTGAAATAGGAACACTCCACAGGTCTTAATTTGATTAGTGTTTACGACGATTATGGCTTTAAGCATATCTAAAATGCTATTCCATCGTATGTTATGAGCTGTGGTTAATGCGTGTGGCTGCAGTTGTAGCAGCCTCTGCTTTTGGACGCGGCAACCCTTGAACTCTGGTAAAGAAAAAAATTTGTTTACGTCACACTCACCCGCCTCCAATGAGTGACGCGCAACTCCGAGGCCAGCCTGTCAGGTGTGTGCAAAGCACATGAAATGCGCTTCTAATCCAATCCTGCAATCTTCAGTGCTAAATTCACCCTCACACTCCATCACAATTCACGAGACAACTTTTCACCTCGACGAGAAATCTCATCACGATTTAGTCTCGCAATATCTCGTATCCCAAGGTATCATCACATCCCTACAAAATGCCATAATTTCTTTTACAAATTTGTCCTTTTTTATTTTTTTCCCCAACTTTTTTTGCTATCAGATGTAGTATAAATTACTTTAATCCAAAAAAAATAGAATGAGGAGTTAAGAAAGGTCATCTTTATACATTTGTGTCATTTAGTCACACTGGATTTTCACTGAACGGGCCTTTGTACACCCAAATGCTATCACTTCCTGTTAATCTCTTTTGGCACACAGAGCTCTGCAGTTTTCTGGGTCACGTTACCTTGTGACCCAGTTCTGCCTATGAAACTTTATTAAATGATAAACCGCATTTGCCGCACGCAGTCATCTTCATAAAACATCGCTCTTCAGCACAGCGCCGGATCATGACGCCAGACCCGTTAACCAGCCAAAACTGAAGAAAGAGTGCCATCGGTCACGTTATTCACCCGCTCGGAGAGATTTCCCTGCATGTGAGTCTCCAAAACCGCGTGATCATGCATCAGTAACAACCGTGAGCACTGAGAGAGAGGATTATCGGGGTGGCTGAAGAGGGATGAATGGGATCTGAGCCATTTGATTGGTCGGGAATGATCCCTACAGATGGCTGTGGTTACCATGGCGATGGGAGGATCAGCATCAGCATCCTTCCAGAAAGCTGAAGCTAACATGACGCTCACATACACAGCCTCTGCCTCATCAGCATAATGAAAACACATTCTTACAGCTTCGTTTGTTAGCGACCTACATATTTTCTACAGCCAAAAGCAATGGATTTCTTCCTCTGACCTTGCTGTCCTTTATAAATCCAATTGATTCTCTCCAAAAGCATGCATTTATGCATATGTAAACCTCATCCTTTCCATCTGATGGGACTGAATATCAACAAACCTCCTCCACAACTGAACATAATTGCTTTCTCTCAGAGCGAAAGATCAAAAGGAGCGAGAGAGAGAACGCAATGTGAAACAGAAGGAAAGGAGGTACCAAAATAGCTCCAAGAAGACACAAACAGAACAGCTGAGAGAACGAGAGCTTGAGAGGATAATGGTGCCCATTTAACAACCAGGATAAAAACATACCCATTTAAACAGTATATAACAGTAACTCAACCCTGAATCAAGCACACAAGCAAGCGCTCTCAAGGACATAACAGAGATGCTTCGGATGCTCCTTCCTACCTGACAGTTAAAGCCAGTATGCTCCGCGGATCTGTGCTGCATGCTGTCTGCAGCGTATCCCGACGATCGTTCCAAATCCCAAGGAGAGGAAACGTGCGCAGAGGACACACCGGAGAGCAGCTGAGGTTCCTCTGCGCACCTCACACCGCGCTAAACCTTTTGACACAGCAGTAACCCTATTCGCTAGGACTGTGTTGTCCAACTGTTAAGAATGAGACGTGCAGCCTGTGTTTGACAGACGTCTCTCAACCAATCAAAGGAGAGATTAGAGTGCTGACATCACTGGCTGCGTGGACTGGTATCTGTGCTGTGATTCAGGCTCTGCGAGTGTGTGTTTTTGGATGGTGCGTGCGGATCTGCCCTCCCTTCTCTCAGTTTTAAAACTAAAACATCAACGTACTAATGGATCTTATGCATGATGGGAAGTGTAGTGTTTTATTCTTTGGCATTTTGAGGACACAAATGCTGCAGTCAGGGTTCATACACATTTTTACTAATAAAATTTCATGACTTTTCCAAGACTTTTCAAGAACTTTCAAGTACAATTTCATGACGTAATGTTTCATGTAATGTCTACATATACATTGTAAATAATAAGAAAAACAATGGCGTTCAAATTTATTACAGAGTATCATAGAACACGCAAAAAAAACTGTAAAAAAAATCTGTAATTTTATTTATAACGGCCAATAAATTACAGAAGTTTACTGTAAAATAACAGGTTGAATTATAGAAATTTACCAGAATTTCAAATTTAAGGAAATTTCTGTAATTTAATGTCCATTATTTTACAGTAAATTTCTGTAATTTATTGGTCGTTATTTTACGTTTTTTTTCTGGCACCCCAGCTGCCAGAAAAATAAACCGTAAAATTACGGATTTTTCTTACAGTGTATGTAAAATAGATTTTGATAATGCTTACACAGCACTAGCAATGTGAGAGCAAGTTTTTTTTTTTGCAAGGACAGAAAAAAAGTAAAGAGAACTAACCTATTTTCAAGTAAGGGCTGCACAATTTATCGTTTCAACATCGATATCACAACGTGTGAATCCGCAATAGTCACATCGTAGGATATGCAATGTTGGGATTATAGTTTAATATAGAGTTTATTCATAATGAAGTAAAAGTTTATCATCTGCATGCATTTTTAAAGAGATTACCATTATCATTACACCCTTCACTTGTTTCAAACATTTATGAGTTTCCTTTTTTTTAATGAACACAAAAATAATTTAATTTAATAACTCCTATAGTATTAAAACAAGTGAAGTGTGAGTAAATAGTGAGTACATTTTAATCTTTGAGTGAACTGTCCCTTTAAGGATTGTGACTGTGTGAACATTTCAATATTTCACATTTTAAAATACCCGGCCACAAATTTTTTTTTATAAATTTAATAACGTTTAAATAATATACAATAAAGACTATGCAGTGTTGATTATTCAATGACTGTACCTGAATAGTGAATACCTGAAAACTATAATTCACTTTTATCTTTACTATATTTTATTTATCTATGCTTGTTAATTATTTGTTATATATTATTCGAGATTCACTCCTCAACAAAATCCCCCCCAATCAATCCAAATAAACCTGTTAAATCATCTGGTGAAATTGTATTCACATCGCAACATATATCACAGAAATACAAAATATGGTAATGTCAGATTTTTCCAATATCGCACAGCCCTAATTCAAGTGTACAGATATTTGTTAAACTAATTTCCAAAACGTGGGTTTTTCCAAAAATTTTCCAGGCCTGGAAAATGCCATGTCAAAATTCCATGACTTTTCCAGGTTTTCATGACTGTATGAACCCCGTGCAGTTGAATCTTGATATTTATAACATCATTTATTTTATTCATTTGGTCTATATTTGAATAAATTTTCAAGTTTGGTCTCACTCAATATTAAGTGGCCTTAACTACTAGGTACTTACATCAAAACATATGCACAATTTATTTGTTTACATCATATTGCACAAACCTTTTGGTGCTATTGAAGTGTAATACGCTAAAGTTAGGGATACGCTGTAAAAAAAAATCTTGATTTTTAAGATTTTAAGATTTTTTGTTGAATTAAATGAACTTTTCTAGTCATCTCAACCTACTAACTGACTAAACTATTAAGTTAAGCTTTGTATAATTTAAAGGCCACGAACCCCCCGTCTCAGCGGGGTGTTTTCACACCTCTAGTTTGGAAAAAGTCAGGAAAGTGGGTGTGTTCAGCTCTGTTTAGGTGGAAGTGTCGGGGGAGGGAAAGATGGAAGATTTTGCATAAAAATGGGAGGTTCCGTTTGGGCACGCGCTGATTTTCACAAAGGCAAAACAAACACACAGACGCAGGGGAGAAAGACAGTGACTGTGTTTACATGGACATCAGTAATCAAATTATTTGCCAAATTCTTACTTTGTCGACTTTAACTGCAGTTTGGCACTTTCACTTTTTATTCAGGAATATTTCATGCATGCCCCCGTGACAAACGACATATTGAAAGCGAGGAACTGCTGGAGAGTTTTAATGGAATGTTTGAAATCCTCCGCATTTCTCTGTAACTTAGGTGCACTCGGTAGGTAGTGTCAGAAAGCCGTGTGTGTATAGACTATCCTGTCACAAAATACGGCAAAAATTCTACACAACGGTAATAGTTTGATTGCTGTGTTTACATGTTTACACTCGGAGAGCAGCATTTACAGTGGATCTTTCAGTCTACATTATTGTACTATAATATTGCAGTGATATTAACATACTGTAAACTGAGTAACTAAATCATTTTGACTAAGGTATGTCTTTAAAAACTGAAAGAGCACTGCTGACGATACGAACTAACTTTGCCATCTGAATGAACAAACAAAGAACACTGATCACACACACTTACCAAATCTGTAGCGACAGGAAAATCAACACAAACTGAAGCCGTGTCTTTTTTAGAAGGAGACGAGTGGCAAATCCGGATTTCATCATTTCCAGATGCGAAAAGCTCTCGGGTAAAAAAAAAAATGTTCCTTACAAATGCATTTCTGTCGCATGTCGCATGCACTGTAATCCACACGTGAGTCCAGCTGCGCTCTCATAACGTGGAAATGAAAACAAAACCTTCATTGCTGCACATTATTAAACGCAACACTTGTTCGTCCACTTGTTTTGGCAACACAACATGGCGTCTCTCTGTCGTCTGAACACTGTAACAGGTAAAACAGTCTGCGAAGTTAACATGCATATTACAGTTTTTCTCAGTCGCTTTGGTGCATTTCTCACAACACTATTTACATTTGCACAACAGTTAATGCATTTCTCAAAACAATTAGTGCAAACTGCAAAATCTAGTGGATAACCTGCAAAAGCGTGTCACTTGCTCAAAATGGATAGCTCATTCCTCAAAAGCAAGTATTCATGTCAATGAAAGTGTCAGAGTCATCAAAATGAAAAGTCCTGCCACCATTGTTTAGGAATAAGACAGTCAAATGGCTTTGTCATGTTTTCATTAGGACCAATGCATAAAAGTCTGATTTTGGTGACACTTTCTGAAAAGGCTCAGGACAGCACTATATACTATTTGCACAGCCATTTGAAAACTACAGTAAAGTTAGACATCACTGCATTTAGTGAGGTATCTGAGTACAAGACACTGAATATGCATGTTTCACATTTTTACTGCAGATGCTCTTTACAATTCTAATTTATTCACAGCATTGTGCAAAAGAATAAATACACCCTTATTTACAACAAACATAAACTTCCTTTGGGTAGAGCTGTGCACAACTGTAAACAATATTGCAGTACATATTGGAGCTGAACCTACAACATACACAGGTCTGTAAATCATTCATGAAATTGTTCAATTTAAAAAAACATTTGCAGAAAAAAAAGATTTAAAGTTTTTTAATAAAATGAGCTTGACAGATTTTGACAACTAGTTCAACATTTTTGTATGTAATGACTCAAGTAATGAAATGAGGACTATTAGTTTTATTTAGAAAGACTATTCAGCATCCACAAGTTTAGTTAATTTTTTTGTTAACTGTTTTGAGAAATGCATTAACTGTTGTGGAAATGTAAATAGTGTTGTGAGAAATGCACCTGAGAAAAATGACTGAGAAAAATTGTAATGAAGTTGCACCGCATTCAAAATAGAGCGAGCTGATTGGTTTGAACCAAGTCTTTCTCATGAATTACGGCTGCACACTCAGAGAGGTCACGATCTACTCACCAGTACAGACATCCAGTCTCCACGCTGGAATACACTAATACAATCTAATCAGAATACAATCTAATCGCCGTGACGCAGCTTCAAAAATTTGTTTCAAACCGGAAGAACAAATTTGCTCAAAATAACGCAAAAACAACCTATTTTCACTTTTTAGTGCAATATGTGTGTCCTAATAGTGTTTATAGCAGCGTGGGACACGTATATGATTGTCAACATATCAAAAAATGTGTTTTGGTGTTTCGTGACCCTTTAAAAAAAGTAGTTAAAACCTGATTAACTTATGAAAATAACATTTAATGACAGTTTTTCTCAGTCGCTTTGGTACATTTCTCAGATCAGAATTGAAATTTTCAAAACTACCTGTTCAATCTTTAGATCATTGTGTCACTTGTGCACATCAAAAAAGCAGCTTCTCATTCCTTTGAAGAAGTTGCAAATGCTTGCGTACATCCATGCAAATGATTATGTGCAATTCTCAGCTGTTTCCTACATTATTAATTGCTTATTTCATGTTGATCAAAATATATTATTTTTGTCTCTGTTGAATAGTCTCACCCCCACAACATTTAATCACTTGTTCATGGCATAAGTATTTACATGACAAAAGGCTGAACAAGTTGTCATAATACTTTGTCATAGTGCATTTTCTTATACATTTCTGTTAGACATTTTTCAAAATCTCTGTACAATTGATAAATTTCTCCCAGGTGAATCTTGACTCTTTCTAATGAAGGTGCATCTCAAAGACATTGTCCTATGTTCACATTTTATTTTATTTTTGTTTTGTTTCTTCTTTGTGCTATTTTGTGCTATGCAGTGCTGTCTTTTCCTTTATGCATCGCAATGACAAGATCTATCAACAAATGACATTAAAAACAGCTAAATATCTAAATAAGAATTAGCTACAGTTCACATCAGACCACACCTCCAGAGTACACTGTTATATTGACAAGATGACTAAGTAATTTTATTTTACAGTTTTTCTCAGTGGCTTTGGTGCATTTCTCACAACACTATTTACATTTCCACAACAGTTAATGCATTTCACAAAACAATTAGTCATTTGTGTACATCATAGTAGCCGTTTCTCATTCCTTCCAGCAAATTGCAAATGCTTTTGGACATGCATCAATTGCTTTCATACAACTCTCTGCTGTTTGTAACATTATCATTTGCTTATGTCATGTCAGTCAAAACGAACTAAACTTGTGGATGCTGAATAGTCATTCCATATAAAACTAAAAGTCCTCACTTCATTACTTGAGTCATTACATACAAAAATGTTGAACTAGTGTCAAAATCTGTCAAGCTAATTTTATATATACATACAAAAAAAACTATTCCTGAAAAAGTATTCTAAATTGAACAATTTGATAAATGATTTACAGACCTGTGTATGTTGTAGGTTCAGTTCCAATATGTACTGCAATATTGTTTACAGTAGTGCACAGCTACTGTAACCCAAAGGAAGTTTATGTTTGTTGTAAATAAGGGTGTATTTATTCTTTTGCACAATGCTGTGAATAAATTATAATTGCAAAGATCATATGCAGTAAACATGTGAAACATACACATTCAGTGTCTTGTACTCAGATACCTCACTAAATGCAGTGATGTCTAACTTAACTGTAGTTTTCAAATGGCTGTGTAAATAGTATAGTGCGGTCTTGAGCATTTTCAGGATGTGTCACCAAAATCTGACTTTTTTGCATTGGAACACATGTACAGAGTAAACTGTCATAATGAAAACATGACAAAGCCATTTGACTATCTTATTCCTAAACAATAGTGGCAGGACTTTTCATTTTGATGACACTGACACTTTCATTGACATGAATACTTGCTTTTGAGAAATGAGCTCTCTATTTTGAGCAAGTGACGTGCTTTTGCAGGTTATCCACTAGGTTTTGCAGTTTGCACTAATTGTTTTGAGAAATGCATTAACTGTTGTGCAAATGTAAATAGTGTTGTGAGAAATGCACCAAAGCGACTGAGAAAAACTGTAACATTCTTATGGCACTGACATTCATTGACACACATATTTAGTTTTAAGAGATGAACTAAGGATTTTGAGCAAGGGTTTTGCAGGTAATTCATGGTGTTTTGCTATTTGTACGTGATGCTTTTTGAAATGCACTTACTGTTTTGCACATTTCAATTCTGATCTAAGAAATGTACCAAAGCCACTGAGAAAAACTGTGACATAAAAAAAAATTGTTGACATGAATTTTTGTTGAATATTTTTACAGTGCACGTTTGGTGGTAAACGTAGGCTTAGGGTGAGTAAAGGTGTAAGGGATAGGTTAGATGACATTCACATAAACTGTAAAATATAACTACATTGTAAAAACATGTACCAAATAACTAATTAAAATGTAAATAAAGTTAGTAAGGCCACTTAAATCTAAAGTGGGACCTCAGATTTTGGCCACAAATCAGACAAATGTGAAATATATGCAAAAGGATGGATGGATGGATGGATGGATGGATGGATGGATGGATGGATGGATGGATGGATGGATGGATGGATAGATAGATGGATAGATGGATAGATGGATAGATGGATAGATAGATAGATAGATAGATAGATAGATAGATAGATAGATAGATAG
>CAIGQZ010032666.1:1566362-1605955 GCA_903798205.1 Danio tinwini
GAAACCGGAGCTAAAGGGTTCATATTACATATTATTATTATTAGTATTCAAATTAAATATCTCATACATTTTGTTTTAATAATCATGATTCTCTTTGACATTTAGATGAAGGATGTTAACTGAGAGCTGCTTACTCTTTCATGCTCTTTTCAAGGCTGGAGTCAGTTTCTGATCAGCCAGTAGGCGTTGATGATGTGCAAATGTAGGCGCTATGAGGCATTTATTAAAGATTACACTTGCAGTCAATAAATGCTCTTTTGAACTGTAAAGGAATATCTCAGCTCTTAAAGTTACATGACTTACATGAATGAGTATTTTTTTTTAAATTTCACGATATGACCTTTAAAGTCAAACTCAACTGTACTTTCAAGCTTACAACCTTGTTTTTAAATGTTGTATATTTCAGTACTTATTTTCATGATGTTATGACTATACGTTGTATATCTATATCCATTTTACAGACAGTCACGCTCGGTTGTTTCCACAATCCGTGTACAGTTTGTGTGTCAGTGTGCATGTGTGTGTGTTAGCAGGATTAACTGTTTTTTGTGGTTTTCTCTTTTTCTTTTGTGTGTGTGTGTGTGGGGGGGGGGGGCTCTTTTAAGTGATAGCTCTTCATGAATCACTTATTCGTCCTTAGAAACTATACTGTCTTTTTAGACTGTTTAGTTTTTAAGGACGGTTTTCGAGCATCTTTATGAGCCCTTTCCAGTTCTGCCTGCTTGATTTTGAGACAGCATTTAAGACAACTCAAACACGACTATTACATAAGGTGAAAGCATTTGCTGATATGAAAGGAATTATGATGCATCAAGGGTTGTAAACCTTCGAACAGGATCAGGATTATGATGTGTAATTTATTTTAACTTAGTTTTAAGATCCAATTCAAAAAGTTATGAGCAGAACTGTAGATACTACAGACAGATAGAGATGTGGATATATATGATTCATTCTAGAGTTGTGGGTACATTTTAAGCATTGTCCATTCATTTTCCTTAAACTGAAATGACATACAACAAACACATAACTTACAGTAAACTTACAGTAAAATTTACAGTAAAAATGCAAAGAATGCAAATTACTACATTTGATGGGGAACATTAGATTCTGTTACTAATTGTTGCTTAAAATATTGTTTTAAATCACTAACAGAGTTGACAGTAACAGATTTGACATTTTCTACTATTGTTTGCTTTAGCTCAAGATGCTAACCTCAAACCAGAAACCAGGCATGTCTAAAACAGAATAATTTTCTTTATATATTTTTTGGTTTTTAAAATGTGAATGAGACACTCATGAAACTCTCACAATAACATAGTTGACAAATGATGAATCGACTTTTAGCATATCCCAAACATTTTGTACAACTTATTGAGAAAAGAACAATGAGATGTATGAGATGGCAGAGGAAATGACATCACTTAAAGAGTGTCATATGTTTTTCCTTAAGTGCTTTACAGATTGTTATGTTCAATATTTTATAATCTATGTAAAAGAGTTGACCACAGAAAAATGGGTAAACATTTCTTGTTGATGCATTTAAATAAAAATGAAATATGTTTGAAAGACTGGGAGAAATAGGGATAAACAAAAAAAAATCTGTCAATGATTTGCATAGACATGCATGAAAAAAATAATAATATTGGCCATTTATTATGTTCTGCATAATCTTATTCTTATTGTCTATTCTGTGGAGGAATTGCAATGAGCAAGGAATTGCAATGAGCATTCATAACTTTGCATTTACAAAATGCTGGAAACTGGGCCCTGAATGGTTCAGCTGATAGAAAAAATGTAGCTTTAGGCGCTAGTTCTAATAGAAAGACTCAATGTCATGTCACTGATTATAATCAGTTCCAACCAATAGCTGCAGGACACAAGGAATACCTAATGTCACGTCACTTGTTACAATCAGTTCCAACCAATGGCTACAGGACACAAGAAATACCTAATGTCATGTCGCTACAATCAGTTCCAACCAATAGTCTCACCACACAAAGAATTCTATGCATATAAGCAATAATTTAAAAGAATAATAAGCAAACATTCATTCTTTCATTTGTTTGCAGATACTGATGCAGACGTTCATCCACCATCCTCCCCACCACCAGGTTGGCCAGGTCCAGGGGGGTAGGCTCTGCCCCTGCCTTCATACTCAGCATTTATAGCTGCATCTACAAGCTTCCGATTCAAGTTACAGACAGGGCCACTACCAAAGAAATCTCATGTTTAATTAAATAATACTTTGTTAAATAATACTCTTGTCTAAAATGTAATTCAATATCATATTTATCTCACTGGTCTTTCTAGTAGAACAGTAAGTCAAATAATCACAACCGAGAAGATCATGTCTGAACACACAACACATCCAACCTTGAAGCAGACGAGCTACAGCAGCAGCAGAAGAAGAAGAGCATACCAGAAACTGAGACTACAATTAACATCCCAAAGCTCAAATCATCTCAAACTGCTTTTTTGTACATGACAGTGAGTTTACTAAGTCACACTAAGTCACAATTGACTGCGCATGCTCGAGTGACGTCACTGCTACGCTAAACGCTGCTACGCTAAACGGACTGTGTTTGGAGCTCTCTGTTGCATAGATTCGCAATTTGCATTTTTATTATCAAATACCTCCACTTTCACTAAATACTACTTAGGGGAACAATCCCTAAATATATTTTTTACAACATTTAGCACTTTATACAAATAAATCTACTTTAAAAACGTTCTGTCCCTCGAGCATCCGCCTGTTGTTTGTAGCTTTGGCCTGCTAGCATCGCTAGTCAGCTAAAGCTACCGACTGCTTTCATTCCCTAATTTTCTCACTTACTGGCTTTGCTCGTTTACCCTGTACGATGTCGCTTGTGTCTCTGTCCTTGTGTGCAGGAGAGACATCGATGGAGGCGCTGGACATGGAGCTGGGACGGCTGGATGAACGCATCCGCCTTCTGCAGGTGAGACGGACTGAACTCACAACGCAGCGAGCTTTGCTCGCTGTGTCCCGTGTGCCAGTCCGCTCATCTGAGGTAAGTGCACAATACAGCCGCGACACTCCGTCCACTTCAACCCCACGTGTTTCTCTGTCCAGGCCCAGCGCACCTAGGACGCGGTGTGCCCAGGGGTCGTTCACGCCGACACCCGGCTACCACGGCCCCTGGGTGCAGCCGCGTAGGGTGCTCAGGAAGCCCCGCGGCAGAGAGTCTCCTCCTCCCGTGTTCGAGATCTCCACGGAGAACCGCTTCGCCTCTCTCCGCGAGACGGGTCACGATGTGGCTATCATCGGTGACTCCATCGTCCGCCACGTCCGTCCTGCCTCCACTTCAGGTAATAAAGTACGCACATTTTGCTTTCCTGGTGCTCGCGTTAAGAATATTTCTACACAGATTCCGAGTATCCTGAGCGCTGGCGAGAGCCTCGGTGCCGTTGTCCTCCACGTGGGGACGAACGACACCGGGCTTCGCCAGTCGGAGATCCTGAAGAGGGACTTCAGGAGCCTGATCGAGACGGTTCGACGCACCTCGCCCGCCACGCAGATCATCGTTTCTGGACCGCTTCCTACTTACCGCCGAGGAAATGAAAGGTTCAGTAGACTTTTTGCTCTGAATGAATGGCTATTAACATGGTGTAATGAACAGAAATTGCTCTTTGCTAATAACTGGAATCTTTTCTGGGAGCGTCCTAGGCTCTTCCGCGCTGACGGGCTGCATCCTAGTCGAGCTGGAGCTGAACTGCTGACGGACAACATCTCTAAGATGCTTCGTTCTGTCTGACTAGTAAGTAAAAATTCACAAAATTCACATTCTACCCATATAGACTCCTGTTCGTCCAACTTAAATTATAGTAATACATGCCTAGCGTACCCAATAGAGACTGTGTCTGTTCCTCGTGTTATTAGATCAACAATTAAACGTACTGTGTGCTTTAGAAAAAATCTATTAAGAATAAAAGCTGAAAATCCAATAAAAAGTGATAATACAAACTTCGTAAGGCTTGGTCTCCTAAACATCAGGTCACTAGCACCTAAAACACTTATCATAAATGAAATAATAACAGATAACAATCTTAATGCACTCTGTCTCACTGAAACCTGGCTGAAACAAAATGACTATATTAGCTTAAATGAAGCTACTCCTCCAGGATTCTCATATAAGCATGAGGCTCGTCAAACTGGTCGTGGTGGTGGAGTTGCATCAATCTTTAGTGATATTCTTAATGTTAGTCAGAGAAAGAGACTTATGTTTAACTCTTTTGAAGTATTAGCTCTTAATGTTATGCTACCAGATATTATGCAAAAACCTACAATATCTCTTGCTATAATCACCATATATAGACCCCCAGGACCCTATGTCAATTTTCTAAAAGAGTTTTCTGATTTTATTTCTGACTTACTAGTTAAAACTGATAAAATACTAATTGTAGGAGACTTTAACATCCATGTAGATGACTCCAATGATACACTAGGGCTCGCCTTTATGGATCTACTACATTCACTTGGGATAAAACAAAATGCGGTTGGTCCAACCCATCGCTTAAAGCATACATTAGATCTAATATTGTCTTACGGAATTGAGGTCTTTGATGTAGACATTATACCACAAAGTGATGATATTACAGACCACTACCTCTTGCTATATAAGCTGCGTTCACCTGAAATTATCAGATCTGCACCAATATACCGCCCTGGTAGGACTATCGTTCCATCCACTAAGGATGAATTCATAAGTAACTTACCTGATCTTTCTTTAATTCGAAATACACCCGCAAACGTAAATGACCTTGATGTAGTAACCAGCAGTATGGATGCCATCTTCACTAGCACACTAAATACGGTGGCACCCATTAAATTAAAAAAGGCTAGAGAGAACAAAACTACACCATGGTACAATAGTCTTACTCGCGCTCTCAAAACAGCAACCCGTGCCCTGGAACGTAAATGGAAAAAAACAAACTTAGAGGTTTTTAGAATTGCGTACAAAGACAGTATGTCCAGCTATAGGAGGGCTCTTAAATCTGCCAGGGCTGAGCACCTCCGCAAACTGATTGAAAATAATCATAACAATCCTAGATTTTTATTTAGCACCATTGCTAAATTAACAAATAATCAGTCATCCTTGGAACAAAATGTCCCACCGCATATTAGTAGTGATGACTTCATGAATTTTTTCAGTGATAAGATAGAAGACTTTAGACAGAAAATAGAAGATGTTAAACTTTCTGCACCACCTTATACTCCAGATCCAGTGAACATTCCACTGAATCATAATAACCTACAATGCTTCAAAATCATAGAACAGGAAGAGCTAGATAAAGTTATAAATAGTTCCAAACCAGCTACATGTATGTTAGATCCAATTCCAACAAAATTACTAAAAGAATTGCTACCTGTTATAGGAGAACCTCTCCTTAACATTATCAACTCTTCTTTAGCTCTAGGCCATGTTCCAAATCCTTACAAGCTAGCTGTTATTAAACCTATTATTAAGAAACCACAACTGGACCCCAGCAACCTAGCTAATTATAGGCCTATTTCAAATCTTCCGTTTATGTCTAAAATACTAGAAAAAGTTATTTCTACCCAATTATGCTCCTTTCTGCAGATGAACAATATTTTTGAAGTGTTTCAGTCAGGTTTCAGGCCTCATCACAGCACAGAAACCGCATTAGTGAAAATAACCAACGATTTACTCTTAGCTGCTGACCAAGGGTGCATCTCACTATTAGTTCTACTAGATCTTAGCGCCGCTTTTGACACCATTGATCACAATATTCTCATAGACCGCTTATATTCTACAGGTGTCCAAGAACAGGCTCTTCAATGGTTTAGGTCATACTTAGCTGATCGTTACCAGTTTGTGAATATTAATGGACAACTTTCACAAGTAAGACTGGTAAAGTACGGGGTCCCTCAAGGATCAGTTTTAGGCCCTTTGCTGTTTACAATATACATGCTTCCCCTGGGGGACATTATTAGAAAACATGGGATCAGTTTTCACTGCTATGCAGATGATACTCAATTATATATTTCAACTAAACCTGATGAGATGTCTAAACTGTCTAAGCTAACTGAGTGTATTAAAGATGTTAAAGACTGGATGACCAACAATTTTCTTCTCTTAAACTCAGACAAAACAGAATTATTACTTATTGGGCCTAAATCCTGTACACAGCAGTTCTCACAACTCGACCTGCAATTAGAGGGATACAAAGTTAGCGTTAGCTCTACTATAAAAGATCTGGGTGTCATATTAGACAGCAATTTAACCTTTAAAAATCATATATCCCATGTCACAAAAACTGCCTTCTTTCATCTAAGAAATATTGCTAAATTGCGAAATATGCTATCCATCTCAGATGCAGAAAAGCTAGTTCATGCTTTCATGACTTCTAGGCTGGATTACTGTAATGCTCTGTTTGCTGGTTGCCCAGCATCCTCTATTAACAAACTTCAGCTAGTACAAAATGCAGCTGCCAGAGTTCTTACCAGGTCTAGAAAATATGATCATATCACCCCAATTTTATCCTCCTTACACTGGCTGCCTGTTAAGTTTCGTATTGAATTTAAAATATTGCTTCTTACCTATAAAGCCTTAAATAACCTAGCTCCTGTTTATCTAACCAACCTCTTGTCTCGCTACAATCCAACCCGCTCTTTAAGATCTCAAAACTCAGGGCTTCTTGTAGTACCTAGAATAGCTAAATCGAGTAAAGGAGGTCGAGCCTTCTCATTTATGGCCCCTAAACTCTGGAATAGCCTTCCTGATAATGTCCGAGGCTCAGACACACTCTCACTCTTCAAAAGTAGATTAAAGACCTATCTTTTTAGCAAAGCATACACTTAGTGCATTACATAGCGGTGTGACGCATGATGTGCCCCACACACGATTTTGCTTCTTGTTTATATACACTATGAACAGCAGCTACGCTAATTATTCTCCTTATTCTGTATTTCCACATGGGGGTACTCATCTCGAGGCCCTCAGACTATGCAGTGCCACTGATGCGATCCAAGACCAGCGACGAGACGATTCCAAGGCTCCCGGACCAGGCCGTATCCTAAGCTGCTGCTGTGGTGGTCATGATGGAGAGCATAAGACTGATTCCTCTGATGCTCCAAGGACAGACGTGTCTTCGCGGAGGTCCAGCTACTGCGCCTAGACTGCAGCTCTGCACAAGACGTTTGGCCATAGGAGAAATGGTCGTGCCCAACTGAGCCTGGTTTCTCTCGAGGTTTTTTAAATTCTTCACTTTCGCCAATTGGTGAAGTTTTTTCCTCGCCCCTGTCGCCACTGGCTTGCATGGTTCGGGATCTGTAGAGCTGCGCATTGATGGAAGTGCTCCTCAGTGTTTGGACTCTCAGTAGTGATTATTAAACCACACTGAACTGAGCTAAACTAAACTAAACTGAACTTAAACACTGAAAACTGAACTGACACTTTTCAATTCACTATAAACTTCCATGTGAAGCTGCTTTGACACAATCTACATTGTATAAGCGCTATACAAATAAAGATGAATTGAATTGAATTGAATTACTACACTCAAATGGCCATGAAGAATTTAGTTCTGAAGAACAAACGGGTCCAACTTACATATAACAATATCAAAGCCTATAAATCATGTTTTAGTATCACGAAAATACTAGAAACAACATTTTTAAAGCTATTTTTGCTAATAATAAACTATATAAAAAGAATTGTTTCCTTTGCAACTGGGTGAAATGAAAATGTGACTGACAGGTTGTCCCACCCTTATGTTTGCAAGAGGCATAAATTATTTTCATTTTTAAAGATAAAGGCTGCTTAAAGTTTTTTTTTAAACAATAATGATGTCCACAGATAAATAATTTATGATAAATACAGCATTCAATAAATTGCAAGAACTTTCACATCTGATTTCATGATGACTATCTACAATGATCAATACATCTCTTCTTCCATTCTCAAAATTTGTGTCATTTTAAACAGCTTACATGTTCTTGATAATCAACATTTCCAGCAAAAGCTCTTAGGCATGTCACCTGATGAACAAATTCTTGGATGATGACATTCCCATGAGCAGTGTGGGCTTTTTAAGCAGGGTGTGTTTGGTTATTAAAGTGATGAATCGTACATGCAGTCGTGTAAATCTCTGGTTATAGAGACGTGAAGCAGCCTGAGCTTCTCCACAGGTCTCAGAGCTGCATGTCCTTCAGATCAGCATGTTTCCCCCGGTCACGCCGTCTGCTCACACTGGCTCTTCTCCAGATCATTATATCACCAACACTAGAGAAACATCGATCCACCGGACACAAATATGAATCGGACAGTATTTGCTCTAAACATACAGTACAATCAGCCCCAGCTGTTTTTATTTGTTTGTTTTTTTTGGTTGATATCTGTTCTGTTCTTGTATACAAAATGCACTGTAACTATTTTATAGCACAAAGTGTGTAAATGTAAAGGACAGAAAACAGATGTACCAACAGACATACTGTATGGAAAGCTCAAGTGCCACATGGACATAGCTAAGCACACAGAAAATCACAAGATATTCTGCATTAACAGATTTAACAAATATTAATCTTTATTTGTTTCATACTTCTGCAGTTCTGTGGTGTTTTCGATGTAAAATTAAAAGACTATGTCTGGGCGGTTTTCATTATAGCTCATGTTAAGATGATCACTTTAAGTTTTGTGATTAAAAAGTCTGAAAAAAATAAGTAGGACCTTCATTTAATTTGCAAAAATCCCTATCTAAACAAAGTAATCAACTATATGTAATATAAACAATGTAAAAAGCTATTATTTATACTTTACTTAAAAAAGTGAGTAAACCCATTGCCCTAAAATCGACAAGTTGACCACTTTAAAGAAGTGAGTAAACTCATTGTAACATGGAACTGTTAAGTTGACTCTATTGTATATTTATAGAGATAATTCATTTACATAATAACTTTAAAGCAACAAGTGAACTAATCAAGTTAGCACTGTTGCCTCACACAAAGAAGTTTGCTGGTTCAAGTACCGGCTGGGCCAGGAGGCATTACTGTGTGGAGTTTGCATCTTCTACCCATGACTGCGTGTATGGGTGTTTCCCAGTGCTGGGTTGCAGCTGGAAGGGCATCTGCTACATAAAAAAAATATGTCAGAGTAATTGCTGCTTTATTTCGCTGAGGCGACCACTGATAAATCAGAGAGTATGCCAAAGGATAGTGAGTAAGATAGTGAGTGAGTGAACTAATCACATTTTACAGTCCATAAGCTTCAATCAATATACTTGTGCATCTACTAATTTGATATTATTTGTGGATTATTTGACTGTCTTGAGAAACCCATAATTTCTAAAAATGCGAGGTGCACCACACTGTCATTTTGTTTTCTTCAAAAAAGATCAGTCTGCTGTGCTTTTTACGTTGCTAGGCAACCACTTTATCAACAATTTTAGTGCTGGAGTGTAAGACATTGGGCGTTTTTCAGCACAAAAAAATAGAACATTTTCAACTGTAGAGCACAGATCACTCTGTCAAAAACATGAGGTGCAGCAAACGGTTAAAATGAGAGGCACTATGGGCGTAAACAGCACATAAAAATGCTCTCTACCAATAGAAAAGCATTTTAAAAAAGGCACCTCTCACCACAAAAAAAATAATAAAACCTGTTTGGTGTGATCAAGGCCTTAGACAGCATTTCTGCGTATGGTTTCAATTGTCATGGTTTCATTATGATGGTATCATTAAAAGGTGGCTTAAATCATGTAGGATGCCATTGAAGACCTAGGTGTAAAATACACACCCTGCCACTGGTGTCAGAAGACCCAAAAACATAACAAAGCCAGATGCTTCCTGTTTAGAGTTATTTAGAAAATACCATTTTAATAAAAGTTAATTTATCAAAATGGAACCGTATAACCACAATTTTACAATAAAAAAAACTCTCACATCTGTACAACACTGCTGACTCTAAACAGGAAGCAGCCGGGTTCTTCAATTTTTGGGGTCCCCCGGCATATTTCTATCGTTATATATCCTATCGAGATATGACTAGGGCCTCTTTCGCACGCTCTCGGTGTTGCACGCACTCGCTCCCGCGTGCACTCCCTCTCTCTGCTTTCGCACGCTCTCTCTGTTAGTGGTGATGCTGCGCGTATCAGTTCCCCACATTCCTCAGAAGGTAACCCCCAAATTGACACAGGTAATAAAAAGATTCAACTTCAGTCATGTTCATGTAGTGAAACACTATCAAAATGTCCACTGTTGATTATATGAGACTTTTGTTTTCAAAAGCGAATTTACACATTTTAATATAGGAAGTCCTCGGCTAGGCAGAGGCTATTAATCAGAAATTGAGTGTACATAGTTTTAACATTAGGAAATGCAGTCTTGAATTTACAAACAGTCGGCAAGTATCGGAGAACAGATGTAACACAATGATCAAATTTAGTTTCAGTCATGATAAAAGTAATATACAACTCATTTAGTTTTGCCTTTGTTCATTTTTGATGTCAGTAGTGACAAAACACAAGTCTTCAACACATGCTTTATTTACAACATGTTTTAAGCATTATAGTTTAACTAACTAATTCCTAATAACTACTTTTTATCTTTCCCATGGTGACAGTCAGTGCATAATATTTGACTAGTTATTTTGCAAGATGGTTGTATTCAGATTAAAGTGCAATTTAAAGACTACAGTAGGTTATGTTAACTAAGAAAGTTAGAATAATCAGTCAAGTAAGTTATTGTATAACTGATTTGTTGTGTAGAGAATAAAAAAAAAATACAGTAAATAATTCTTAAGAAGGCTAATAATCCTGACCTTAACATTTTATTTTTTAAAAATTAAAACTGCTTTTATTTAAGAAATGAACTATAAGAAATAAGACTTATTATGACTCCAGAAGAATTATTTTTGTTTTATAGGAAACACTGTGAAAATTTCCTTGGTTTGTTAAGTTCACTTGGAAAACATTATTTTTAATTATTGGGAGAACAAAAAAAAATGTACTTCAACTGTATCTGTTAAAGTTTACAGGTGTAAAAATGTGCCTTGATGTACTTCAATGTTAGAAATGTGTTATCCACTACAATACAAAGTTACTTGTCAAATAAATTAACAAGGAAGTTTATTTTGAGTATGGGCTGCACGGTGGCGCAGTGGGTAGCATGTTTGCCTCACAGCAAGAAGGTCGCTGGTTAGAGCCTAGGCTGGGTCAGTTGACGTTTCTGTGTGGTTTGCATGTTCTCCCCGTGTTGGCATGGGTTTCCTCCGGGTGCTCTTATTTCCCCACTAAATAAGTTTTTTGAATTTGCCGCCCGTTAGAGCTCTCTCGGCCAGCGTAGTATTTAGATTATCGCCATAATGCATATTAAATCCCAGCACAGCTGCTTTGTTTATCGCAGAGGTGCCCAAAGTCGGTCCTGGGGGGCTGCATACTGTAGTTCAGTTCCAATTTGCTTCAATACACCTGCCTGGAAGTTTCTAGTATACCTAGAAATAGCTTTATTAGCTGGTTCAGGTGTGTTTAATTAGGGTTGGAACTAAAATATGTAAGACATTGGCCCTCCAGGACTGAGTTTGGACAGTAATAACGCTGTTATTACTGCATTTCTATAAGCACCACCTATAGGCAGAGAGTGAATTTGCATTTTTATTCACCCTGTGCCTGAATGTCCACTGTGTTAGTTTTGCAAAAGTAGCATAATTAAACAAAACTAAACTCAGGTCATTAAGTTTTTACTTCATATGTAAAAATTCTACAATCTAACTTCATTTTTATAATTCAAATCCATTCTTGCTATTAACAAACCATTAACTATGACTTTTGCCTCAATAAACTCCTAATATGCTGCTTATTATAGGGCCATGGATGTTCCTTTCATGATCCTGTTTTACATGTTATAGCACATAATTCGATTAACGTCATTGCGTCACAACGCCATCCACATTTCCTCCAGAATTTTATGTAATTTCATTCCTGATTTGTCGACTTTAACTGCAGTTTGGCACTTTCACTTTCATTCAGGAACATTTCATGCATGTCCCCAGTGAGAAACGAGATTTTTGATGCGAGGAACTGCTGGAAGAATGTTGTTTTATTGGAATTTGATTCCGTACGCCGTATGGGAAAAAAAAAACCTCCGCATTTCACAATGCAAGTGTCTGTGGTCCTTCACTGACATGGTTGGTGCAGAGAATAGCATCAAACAGCCGTGTGCGTATAGACTGAAATTATTGTGAACTTAGTAACTAAATCATTTTAACTAAGGTATGTCTTTAAAAACTGAAAGAGCACTGCTGACGATACTAACTAACTTTGGTGTCTGAATAAACATAAACAAAGAACTTTGATCACATATTTACCAAATCCGTAGAGACAAAACAAACACAAACTGGAACCACGTCTTTTTTTCAAAAGAAGACAAAGGGCAAATCTGGATTTCACCATTTCCAGATTTAAAAAGCTCTCGGGTAAAAAATGTTCCTTACAAACACATTTTTGTCGCAGACCACTGTAATCCACACATGTGGGTCCACATGCGAACTGTGCTCTCATCGTGGGGAAATGGAAACAAAACCTTTGTTGCGCCACATTTATAAACGGAACACTGACAACTCATGTCTCCAAACAATTCTTTTTCTTGCACTTGTTTTTATTATGGTTGGCAACACAACGTGGCGTCTCTCTGCCGTCTGAACACAGTAACAGGTAAAAGGAGTATTCAAAGCTATCATGCATATTAATGAAGTTGCACCTCATACACATTAGAGTGTGCTGATTGGTTTGAACCAAGTTTTTCTCATGAATTAATGCCGAAAACTCAAAGGCATCATGTTGCACAGATACAGACTGGTACAGACATCCAGTCTCCATGCTGAAATTTACACAAGGATCCAATGGCCGTGACACAGATTCAAAATTTCTTTTTTAAATCAGAAGAACGAATTTGCTCGAAATAATACAAAAACAAAAAATTTTCACTTTTTATTGAAACATTTGTGTCCTAATAGTGTTTTTAGCAGCGTGGGACATATATGTGACTGTCAACATCTCAAAAAATGTGTTTTGGTGTTTGGTGACCCTGTAAAATTAAGGTAGTAGTTACGTTTAAGTATTAAGTAGGACTAGGGATGTAGAAAAAAATCATGCAGAATATATACTTTTTAAGTACAAATAAACAGCTAATATCTTAGGTAATAAGTCACTAGTTAATAGTGAAATTTGGTTCTAAAACTAAAGTGTTACTGTTTAGCTTCTATATCGGAATAGGGCACTAACACTACAAGCTGTCCTCTCTCTCTCTCTCTCTCTCTCTCTCTCTCTCTCTCTCTCTCTTTTAGACTCAGCTTCACTAGACTAAACAAAGATTGTCCTGAAACATCCTCAATATCTCTTAAACTGTGCTGCCATCCAGAAGCTTGTGCATGGAGATCTGAATTGATAGCAAGTGACAAGCCTCACTGCGTGTCTACAGAAATCCAGTCAAGCGGTGTCACTCTCGCATGGAGCCATTAAAAATTGACTGACAATCAGTCACAGTGAATCGCATCATCTGGATGCAAGACCAGACGCCGGCTCGCTCTCACAAACAAAACAGTAATTAAATTCAAACCCCAGCGCATTGTGTGCACGATGTCAGAAGCAGAACATATGAAATTAAGAACTGGGACTCACCTCGGTATCACTAGCAGGACTCTGGACCTGCAGAGGTGCAGAAAAGCAATAAAATCACTTGTATTACTGTGTTTTACAACATATATTATAATATATCATAACAGTCATAGAACTCTCAAACCTTTACAATCTACAAGCAATTTATTAAAGGCATAGTTCAACAAAAATAAAAAAGACCGTAATTAATATCCCTCATGTGGTTTAAAATCTTTATGAGTTTCTTTCTTCTGTTGAACACAAAAGAAGAGATTTTGAAGAATGCTGGTTGCTGGGATCCATTGACTTCTATAGTAGGAAAACAAATTACTATGGAAGTCAAAGTGTACCAACTGCCAGGATTCTCCAAAATTTGTTCAACAAAATAAAGAAACTCAAACAGGTTTTAAACAATTGGAGGGTGAGTAAAGGGACATAATTTTGTTTTGGTGAATTATACCTAAGCATATGAAACATCTGCATAACATCCTTTGATAAAATAATGCAGTCAAAAACATAGTTTTCTTTTTATAATAGTTTACATAGTTTGTTTCGTGAGGTTTAAAGAAACTTCCAGGTATTTCCAAGAAATGCTTACATTTAACAACTCTAAATATTTAATTTGGCATAACCATCAATTCAATTACACCTTAAATTACATCCCAAAATTAGAAAAACTTGGGACAGTATGGAAAACACAAATAAAAAAATAAAGTAGTGATTTCTAGATTTACTTTGACTAGTATTTCATTGCAAACAAACATTATTTAATGTGTTCCTTGTGATAATTATTTGAATTGTTTTCAAAATAAACACGTATTCCAATTTTGGTTTTTGCAACCCATTTCAAAAAAGTTAAACAGTAAAGCATTTATCAACTTGTAATGTTGCCATTCCTTTTCACAACACTTAGAAGACATTTAGGGACTGATTACACCAAGTGATGAAGTGTTTCAGGTGTAATTTTGTCCCATTCATCCTGCAAACAAGTCTTAAGGTGGGCAACAGTTCAGGGTTTTCGTTTTCACATTTTGCTTCAAAATTCGTCACACATTGTCTATTGGAGACAGGTCGGGACTGCAGACAGGTCAGTCAAGTACTTGTATCCTCTTTCTCCACAGTCAAGGCTTTGTAATGTGTGCAGAATGTGGTTTTACATTGTCTTGTTGAAATATGCATGGGCGTCCTTTTAAAAGATGTCTTCTTGAAGGCAGCATATTGTGCTCAAAAATGTCTGTATTTTTCAGCATTTATGGTCCCACTGACACAACCCCATGCCATGACAGACCCTGGCTTTTGAACTTGTTCCTGGTAACAGTCTGGATGATCCTTCTTTGGTCCAGAGCACTCAGCGTCCATTTCTTCCAAGAAATACCTAAAATACTGATTCTTCTAACCACAGTACACATTTCCATTGTGTGATGGTCTATCTCAGATGCCTCTGAGCCAGGAGAAGCTGACAGCGCTTCTGGGCACTGTTAACATAGGGCTTCATTTTGGCACAGTACAGTTTAAACTGGCATTTGTGGATGTCATAGTAGTTCTACATATTGTGGTACTTGACAAAGGTTTGCCAAAGTAGTACTGATGAGCACATGTGATAATATTGCAGATGAATGACGCCTGACAGATCAGGGATCACAGTAATTGAGCTTAGGCTTGCACCTTTGTCCTTTATGCACTGAAATTTCTCCAGATTTCTTGAATCTTTTAATTATGTTATGCACTGTTGAAGGTAAAAAATTCAAATGTCTTCCTATCTTTCTTTGAGAAAAATAATTGCTTTACATTACAATAATTGTCTCAACTATTTGTTGGTAAACTGGCAATCCTTGTTCCTAAAGACATTCGTGAATGCTGCTTTTGTACCAAATCATAATTACAATCACCTGTTGACATCAGTTGTTTTTTTAAATCACATCACTATTTAACCAATTTACCTGATTACTAGCCTTAAATTGCTCTTGCCCCAACTTTTTTTGGGGATGTTGCAGGTCTGAATGACAGGAAAGGATGTATATTTACAAATGAAATGAAGTTGACCAGCCAAAAGATGAAAGAGTTTGCGTAACAGAGTCAATTTAGAAATCACTACTTATTTGCGTTTTCCATACTGTCCCAAGTTTTTCTGATTTTGGGTTATACATACAGTAGAGACTAAAAGTGATAGGGACATTGTTAAATTTTGAAATTTTTGCTTTTTATTGATTATGGAAGTTTAATTAACCATCACAATATGAGAAACATTATAAAGGAAAAAGGAAAACATTAAATTGGTAAAATTATTTCAATGTCCATTTGCTACATAGTTTGGGCTCTATTTTAATGATCTAGTTGCAAAGTCTAAAGCACATGGCGCAAAAGCATTAAGGGCGTGTTCAAATCCACTTTTTGCTATTTTAAGGATGGAAAAATACGGTTTGCGCCATGGTGCATTATCTAACAGGGTTGTGCTTATTCTCCTAATGAGTTATGGGTGTAACTAATCTCCCATTCCCTTTAACGACCCATTCACACGGGGCGTCAGCTTTAACGATCTCTATTCACTTTGAATGGGTGACGTCAGGCGTTGCCGAACTGCATTGTAGATCCGTCAGCACTGCTTCAGTAGCAATACTAGCTGCAGAAGTTGGGACTTTCTCAACTTTTCAAGCACAGACGGAAGCGCCAGCCAATAAGATCCCTGTATACAAATACACCAGCTCAGACAGTAGCCGATTGCTGACTAATTTTATTGGCTGATGCTGCGATGACGATCGCGTCAGCCCCAACTTCAGACACGCCCTCTGTCAAGCGTTGACGCTGAAGCCCCGTGTGATAGGGGCGTAAGAGTCAGTTGCGCAGTGCCATGGGACATTTGCTATTTACATGGTGGACTTTGTTAGTGGAAAAACTGAATACATCACTAGCGAGAAAACCGTTAAACAGACCATCTGCAGCTCGAGGATAAAGAATAAGCCTACTCTGGCGTCTTTACTTTCTCTTTCTCTTCACTTACTCCTTTACTTTCATGGATAAGGAAGCAGTGTTGCACGCACTTCACTGAAGACATCCATTAGCCTACATATTTAATTTTGTTTGTTAATCGCAAGGATGTTTCAAAACAATTTCTAAATTCTGTTTTAATTTCCAGCAAATTAATAAATGAACATAAGTTATATCCAAACATATATCCTATGCCCCTTATGGTCCAAAACCCAACAGGTGGACAAATCTAAGCTTATTTTTATTAAAACTAATATAAATATGCATGTAATAAATAATAATAATAACATTATACAAAAGCAAGGTGTCATGAACAAACTAAAAAAAGGAACTGTCAACTAAAAGTGAAAACTTAACCAAACCGAGCCGTGATAAATCTATATTGTTGCACCCCTAGTTCCCAGATGAGCTTGTGTTATTAGTTTTATATCTTAGAATAACTAACGCAATCTCACAGCAATTTGAAACTTTTTAAATTAGTGGCTAATAGATTTTAGTACTATTTGTGCATAATTCAATTGGGGCTAGGTTTAGCGGTGAGGTTAAGTGACACGCCTCCATTTAAAAATGTTTTCATATGAATAAAAATTGTATGTATTTGTCCTGAATAAACAATGAGAATTAAGTATTCCAAAGAACTTTTTGAGATGTATGTATAAATGTATATATGCATTTACAAATAACAAATATTACAATTATTTTTCTTAAATGTATACATGTATATGTATTTCGATTTATTCATATTACGTTTTTTAGTAGACACAGCACATATTGCAATCTTTGCTAACCTCGCCTTGTCATAAAAGTAGTACTATTTGATATTTTGCTCACACTTTACACACTTTACACTTTTTTCACTTTTCAGCCGACAGCTTGCTCTCTGCAACTCTCACAAAGCTGCTGTCGCGTCATCCAGGTGGATGCTGCACACTGGCGGTAGATGAGGAGATTCCCCCCATATGTAAAGAGCTTTGAATGCCCAGAAAAAGCACTAAATAAATAAAAGGAATTATTATTATTATTACAATAGGGTTCCATGTTAAATTACTAACATGAACAAATAATGGGGTAGCGCGGTGGCACAGTGGGTAGTGCTGCTGCCTCACAGCAAGAAGGTTGCTGGTCAGTTGGCATGTCTGTGTGGAGTTTGCATGTTCTGTGGGTTTCCTCCGGGAGCTCCGGTTTCTCCCACAGTCCAAAGACATGGAAGGGCATCTGCTGTGTAATATATATGCTGGATAACTTGGTGGTTCATTCCGCTGTGGCGACCCCTGATTGATAAAGGGACTAAGCCGAAAAGAAAATGAATGAATAAATAAATATACGTGTTTTGATAATCCTGAGATCCCGTTCCTTCCTATTGTGAACCCATGCGTGACAATTGTAAAATATGACTGATGTTTTAGTAATATTATTCTATATCTTGTGTCCAGAATTAGAGCAAGTTCACATTGTAAATGTTTCAATTTTTTTTCCTAAGACTAGAATCAAATATAAACGGGCTCAACACTAACTAACATACACTTAGATATAAAGAGCAACAAAAATCCCATTTTCATTTCATAAGGTTTTGAAACATTAAGCACATATAGTTAAAAGCTGAACACATAATTCAGAATATTAGACGAGCAAATAGTATCTTTCATTATAAAGTTGTAATAAAAATTTTTAAAGGACAAAGATTTATTTTTTTTTTACCTGCTTTATCTCTCTCGCACGCGCACACACACACATACACACACACAAACACACACATCCGCATTCAGGGCACCAGCTGCAGCTAAGCGGCCAGTGACTTATGATGGTCAGAAAAGGCCCTCTGGGACACAGATCGCTGGCATCGGTTCAGCTAACATCGAGGACTACAGCTAAATGTACCAGCCCAGTGGATTCAACCGGCACACCAGAAACAATTCAACCGACCGCTGGATCTTTGCCAGTGACGCTGTGTTCAATCTGTCCCTCAGCTCAGGCAGATCATCACAAAGACATTCTTTTTATTGTTTTAAATGTTCATTTTTAAAAATATAGATTTGTTTGACAGTTTAAACAAAAACTAATATAAAATGTAATAAATTAAAATCAATGACACTGAACCAATATTACACATTAAATCTAAAAATGGCAACAAAAAAAATTAAAACAACCAAACCTCAAACTATTAATAAAAAAACTACAATGATAATAATAAATGTAAAATAACATTGGGTGAAAATTCTGCTTTGCCATATCAGGAATAAACAATATATATTTTAAATAACTTAAATATGGTTGATTGGGTCACACTGTTATTAACAAGACTGCCATAATAACTATTATAAATTTTGCCTCAGTTAATTTCTAATTTGCTGCTAATTAACAGCAAAGTAGTACTTTAGTTTAGATATTGATTACCAATATGACCAATCAGAGTGTGTACTTTATAATAGTATATGTATTAATATTGTACCAATTAACAGCCAAAATGTTAATAGTGAGACAACAACATTTAATGTTAGTTAACATAATAAGTAACATGAACTAAGAACAAACAATACTAGTATTGAATTTATTAATCTATACTAATAATATTGTTCAATTAAAAAGTTGTGCTTGTTAACAAAGAACAGATGTACTATTCTAACTAATGTTAACAAAGATTAATAAATACTGTAAAAAAAATTTTTTCCATTGTATCTTCATGCACCAAGCTTCATAAAAAATCTTCAAAATCTTCAAAATCCTTTAACGCATGGCAAGCCATTGATTATCCTGCATTTTCAGTGGTCATTTGCCACGTTATAAGCTAAAACTAGCTTTGCTCTTTACAGCACAATATTTGACTGAATTTTAGTCAGTTATGACATGTTAGAGCTCATATTCCCTACTTTCAATCGGTCACAACCAGACAGAGAGAGTGAGAGAATGCAAGAGAGAGATTGTGTGTGCATGTAAATGATACAAGCATATCTAATAGCTCATAGTAATACGTCTTACACTGTTAGACATTTTATTGTCTTTTTGCGGTAACTTACTGGCAGCACTGTTGCCAGCAGTTTACCACAGCTGCCCCTTTACAGTAACTTACAAATTCTAACTATGTTTTACAGTAGCAGGGCCCTACCACAATTAAATTTTACAATAAAGTAGCCTTATCGCAACTTCTTTTTGTGGTAAAATGCCTTTTATCACATTTTAATTTTACATTATAACAATTTTTCGACTACTTTTACTGTAATTTATTTGCATTTTAAACAAGCAGAACAAAACCTTTATTCTTAGTATATATTATTGAATTTAATAATTTTCAAACAAGTGACAAATATTTTTCTCATTTTTGTGTTCAACTACAATAGCAGTGCTTGATTACAGTAGAATGTAGCAAATTCTTAATATGCAATAAGTTAGTGTAAAAGTTTTAAAATTCAGTGACCTACAATTCAGTGCATATTACAGTATTGAATGTATGTGGTATTTTACTGGAGGTTTTTGCAGAAAAAAAACTGTAAAATTGTGGCAAATTCTAACAGTGTAGCTACCTCTTTCCAAATATTTTAGAGCATATTAGTTGTTATTTCTATAGGGGAATTGGTTAAGTTAAATTGTCCGTAGCGTATAAGAATATATACTGAGATTATATGGGTGTTTCCCAATGATGAGTTGCAGTTGGAAGGGCATCCGCTGCATAAAACATATCCTGGATATGTTGGCGGTTCATTCCACTATGATGACCTCAAAAATGAAAATGAATGAATGAATGTTATTCCCAACCACTGAAACTAATAGCACAGGCTCATCTGGGTACTACGAATAATCTTGATCGTAGCACCACTGATCCAAGACCTGTGAAGAGATGATGCTAGCCAAAGAGGACTACGAGAGGTATCCATAATCCTGGACCAGGCCGAATCCTGAGCAGATGCTGTGGTGGTCATGGAGGAGTGTAGGGCATGAGACCAATTCCTGAAAGACACCAGTGACAGATTCCTTGGGCCAACCTGTAAACCCGCTGGTGACCTACTCACACCTGCAGCTTCTCCACGATGGACGTCCAGCATTCTTCAGACTCCAGCGCCTAGACTGCAGCTCTGCACAAAAAGTTTGGCCAGAGGAGAAATAGTCGTGCCCAACTGAGCCTGTTTTTTTCTTGAGTTTTTTCCTTCACTTTTGTCAAATGGTGAAGTTTGTTTCTAGTCACTGTCGCCACTGGCTTGCTTGGTTTTCGGACTTAGAGCTGCGCATCGATGGATTTGCTTGTCAGTGTTTGGACATTCAGCAGTGAAAATTAAACCATATTATATACTTTATCATTAATCATATACGTATTAATGTTCTGTTAAAACACTGTTCTTAAGTGTTTGGCTGAAGTGTTACCATAAGCTGTATTTATATAACAGTTTTTACAGTGTTTTCATCTAATTAATGCAGCTTATGTAAGCATTCTGTACAGCCCCAACTGAATAGTAGTTAATACCCCTCTTTTTCTCAAAGTTTTTTTACACACAAAAAGCAAAATGCAACACTCAAAAACTTAATTGTTTCATGTTTAATTGACTTAAATTTGTAAAAACGTATTAATCAATTTCTAATCAATTTCTGTTGGGACAACATGAAGGAATTGTATGGAACCCTGAATTTTGTTTACAGTGAACAACAGAAACATCTAAAAATGAAGCAGTAATAAAAAGTCTTAATGGTCAGCAAGTATGACACACTCAAAATGCTTTTGGCCTGTGTCCTAAACTGAAACTTCTTCAAACATTCTTCAACACTATGAATCCTCTCTGGGTGCCTTTTCCAGGTCAACTTCTACTTCTACTGCCACTAAACTGTACTGAACGTCTGCTTTTCTGATGCGAATGTATGTGTACAGATAAGTTCAAATGGAGCAAATAGCCAATAATACATTCCTGCTGCGTACGCGCATATTGGCAAACTGTACTTTAGGGTTTTGTAAGTGTACACTGCTCTTAGCAACTTCTGGAGCCCTTTGAAGCGTGCACGTAAAGGATTATACAGGAATGCAAAGCGCAAACAGACAGCGCAAAGCTGTGAATATCTTGAGTGTGTGTCTTTCGTTCAGGACTGAACGCATGGCCGAACCAACAGGATGCGAGTCAAACCTTCTCAACCCCAGCACCAGACTCTCACAGATGAAAGAGCAGAGATTTTGGCTCTGGGCCGATGTTGATGGCTGATGCTTTTTTTGGGTTGATCCAATCAATTTTTTTATATACAGGGATGAAAAGCAATTACAGTAAGAGGCTAGAGAGCGCTGCTCGTTCTGGGGTCACTTAACCAACAGATTATGAAAAACAGACTAGAAAAGCCATGAAATATGCTGTGATTAATCCAGGTGTTTGGGCTTTAAACCCCATGACCCATAATATTCTGGCATGTGTTTCCCAAACAACGATATAATTGATGGCTGAACTACCAAGTGTTTTCCAAAAGCGTAATAATAGTTATAATGTAAAATGTCTGTAATGATGCTCTAAACCGGGTGGAAAAACAACTTCTTTAAAGAAAATCTGTATTAAATTATTATTTTTTTGCTTTGTACTAATAATATTGTTTTACATGCACGCATTTCTATTAGTTTTGGTAAAAACATGCATTAGTTTTACATATTAATGTAAATGGTACAAATAGGGGCTATATTTCCTTTATAAACACTTTATGGAAAATTTATTCTATTCTAAAACATAAAACCAGTCACAATCACCAGCGATATATATAACCTGTGCAGATCGCTGGAGAACTACATATGAAATACAACTCCCAAAAGTCTTTGCACACACACACACACCCGTTCCTGACCCCCCCCCCCCCCACTTCTGATTACACACACACAGCTGGAAGCTTATGATGGACTGATTACTAGGACTATAAAGACACCTCATTCACAAACACTGTTTTTGCTGAGTCTTGTTATACTTAAGTGAGCATTATGAAGTGTTTTCTTGTCCTGCCAACCATGGTTTTAACCTTGTTCATTTTTGATAATTTTTTTATTGTTTTGTGTTGTTTTGCTGGCTGTCCTGACCATTTGCCCGCTATACTGACAACGCTTTTGGATTACCTGCATTCTCCTGTCTGTCCCTGATTGGACCTTTGCCTGCCAGACGAAGAAGATCTCTTAACTGCATTTGGATCCTCACCTCTGTTGCCAGACTCACCCATTACAAAACCAATTACAATAGCTAAAACATGGACTAATCTCATGTAGCCTATAAATCAGATATATAGTCAAATAATATAAAAACTACTTTATGTAGCCTATCTGTTGCCATTTTTACATTTAGATTCATGAATTATTATTATTATTATTATTATTATTATTATTAAGTAGTCTTTTTTATTATTATTTATTCGCAACTGTCAATAAGAAGCTCACTAAAACTGAAATTTAAAAAACTAACGTTGAAAGCAAATTCCATGTGAGAGAGATATATTTAAGCTGTTTTTCTAATCATTCAAAGTTGATGTTGGAACTTTTGAAAGGAATATAGGGAATAGGGGAAATAACTTGAAATAGAACACAACCAGGAACTATGATTTTAACTACAGCTCACGTTTGCGTCGCAGTTTGGAAATGTTCATTGAAACAATGGATTTGGAAGAAATCGATAAACTGTAATAGTAACAAAGAAACTTATGACCTTAGTTGGCTAACAATGGTTTTCGGAAACACACCCCAGATTAGTGGTCAACCAATTGTGAACCCTCAACTGTCACAAAAAATATACAGTATTTTGAAGAACATTTCTACTGTTTTTAAACCTTGCCAACTTACATATAAAAACACACTGAGACATTAAGAAATCATTCATTCATTCATTTTCCTTCAGCTTTGTCCCTGATTTATCAGGGGTCGCCATAGCAGAATGAACCGCCAAATATTCAGGCATATGTTTTACGCAGCGGTACTTTCCAGTACTGGGAAACACTAAAACAATCATTCACACACATACACTACGACCAATTTAGTCCGTCCAATCAACTTATGCCGAATGTCTTTGGAAAGAGGGGGAAACTAGAGCACCCAGAGGAAACCCACCCAAACACGGGGAGAACATGCAAACTCAACACAGAAATGTCAAGCGGCCCAGCCAGGACTCGAACCAGCGACCATCATGCTGTGAAGCGACAGTGCTAACCACTGAGCCACCATGCCACCACATTAAAGAAAATCATTTATTCATATTATCTGGCAACAGATGAACGCTATTCTTTTTTTTATGTGTCAGACTTCTAGCTGCTGTAGAATGATGACAGTAAAACTATATTTTCACATCATTTTAATATTGCATAATTGCTTGTTTAGGATTAAAGTAATATGCTAAATGTTATGTTTATCTTTGTGATAGACCATTACTGTTATTTTTTTAGCTTAAAAATTTTATTAATTCAAATGAGACTATAGGACTACTAAATTAAGCTAGTTAGTTAGTTAGTTAGTTAGTTAGTTAGTTAGTTAGCTTCAGACCCACTTGTTCAAATTGGTTTTTAATGCATAGTAGCACTGACACTTTTCTCAGTTGTAATGTTTTGCTGCATTTTATTTAAATTTCTTCTATTGTTTTTGCATTGCTTTCTTTCTAGTTGTGTTGCATAATTTGGTTTTACTGGTGTAAAGCACTTTGGTCAACTTTGGTTATAGTAAGGTGCTATTTAAATAAAGGTTGATATATATATATATATACATACATTTTATAATTTTTATTCAATTGTCAGTGCTTGGGGTGTGTTTTGTTTGTTTGTTTGTTTGTCTTTGTTGGTTGTACTATTTAAAAATCCTTTAAAAAATACACAAATAAAAAAATAATTATAAATAAAATAAATGTGATTATATATTAAAATAAATGAAGAATAAATTATTAAAATAAAAATATTCAAATAAATAAATTAAATAATCAAATATTTTATGAATAAAATACACACACTGGAATACAGGAAATAATAAAAAATATAATAACAAAAATAAATCATAAAAGTAAAAAAAAACACCCAATTAACCCATGTTAATACTGTATTTATTATCAAAGTAAACGTGTAAGTAAATAAATAATACAGTACAATAATGAATACAGAAATCTAATGTAACTTTAAAGAAAGGCCCATTTATTCTTTATCAGGCCTTTTCATGATAAGGGTCCCCAAGATGATCATCTCTCCCTCTCTCTCTCTCTCTCTCACACACACACACACACACACACACACACACACACACACACACACACACACACACACACACACACAAACAGACACACATTTGTATAGCTATCTTTATATGGATTTCCCTCAGATGTAATGATCTTTATTCAGTATATGCTGTATTTTCCACCCCTAAACCCAACCAATGCATACAGTAGGTGGATTTTTGGAGATACAGTGTTGAAAATGTATGTAGGCAGTCACGTTTTTTAATAAGCCTACACTGGAACTGTCTCTTTAAATATTTATGGCCTCACCAATTCTAAAGACGCGGTAACACGATGAATGCCAATGAATAAAGGTAGTAAATAAGCTGAACAGGTGGATCCACATGTCAAGCGCATTCATATGTAAAGGCCTTCCTAAAATTCATAACTAATTCAGAGGGAAAATGAAAGCATTCAACTCGTGAGAAGCTAAACACCTTCATTCATCCACACCACATAGGCTACTGTATCATCACACACTACTAAACGTATATAATGAGCTACTTCACACTACAAACACCGTATCCATGTAACACGAAGCCATTTTTCAAGCCAATGAGTCTGTGTTAAAGGTGGAATGAATAATTAAAACATATTGTCATCCAATGGTGCTGGTGAATATGTAATGATGGCCATGAAATGCTTCAAAGACCAGTATCTCGAACCACTGAAGCCCCTTTTCATCCCTACACAACAGCATTATGTCATTGTATTTAAATTAACGGATACCATATTTTAAAAAACACACAACGAAACAGGTTCTTACCGCAGGAAGCAGCGGCTCCATCTGCGCTCCTTGATCTTTCACATCCATCCCTGATATTCTGGCTTATTTTCTTGTTCGTGTGTGTGGAATTTACTCTACGGCTACTGTGAGGAAGGCGGAGAAAATGTCATGTATACGGTTAAATGGTTTTGGAAGCGGTGTAGTAACCGTTGGTGTTTTTTCGCTCTTTCTTCAGTCGCGCGCGTCCGTCTGTGTGCGCTCCTTCAGCGTGTCATTTGCTCTCGCGTGACGCAGCTGCGACCGGCAGCACGTGAGTTAACAGAAACCACCGGGACGTGATAGATTAATGGATGTAACACTCAGGAGACAAGCGGATACTTAAGGCTTCGGTTTAGTACAGTATTAGCCTATAGTTGTTATTTATAGAGGGCGCCGAGTACAACAAATTGCGAGCCTTACCGCGTAAAAACGTGCTTTAGGTTATCCCTGCTAATAATAAATAAATAAATAAATAAATAAATCTTTACATAAGTTCTAATGACTTTCACTTCAAAACATTAGTACAAACCATTCAATTTCAATCATCAAACAAATTGTAAATTAAATGATGGTTTCTAATGTTTTGGGACATATTGCATTACATTTTTATTGGTTTTTAATACGTCACCAATAGGAGAAAAAAAAGACAATAAGAGTTTCTAATAAAATCAATAAAATGTCCATTGTAACTATTAAAAGCATTCAAATTATATTACAATTTCTATTTATTTTCTGCAGGGATGGCCATTATAATATTGTCAATCGATGAATTGCCTGGTACGGTGTTAATAGTTGTGGAAATATACATTTATATAATGTAATTTCAAATTAACAATAATCTATTTATAACTGAAAAGTTATATTCTTTGGTTTTTCATTAGCTCATTTCATTCAGGGTCTTAACGACTTGTTTTCAGGCGATACTTTAAAACTGGTCAGGGCAGGTGAAACCTCAGGACCCTAAAACAAAATCTTTAAACTAGTCATGCCTGTTTAGCCATCTCCACTTAGTCACTCCCCTCCTCCTAAAAACATATAGACTCACTTTAGATTTGATTACAGGCTTGTGATAAAACTTGCAGACTGCAGACCTATAAGAGACTCCTTTAGGCTCTTGCAGACTCGTGGACTCATTGAAGGCACTGTATGACCAACACGTCTCAATAAAGAATTTCTCCTGCTTGTTCAAGTGTCCTGTACTGGGTTCTCATTCTTCTCTCATTTATTTTTTACAGCATAGTTTAAAATAATCGTAACGGTGTGTAATATTATTGTTATAGCACAGCTAAACAAGACTCTGGAGCTAGTTGTCACACTTGCCATTTCATTAACTTTTCTACAGTTACGAGTATGTTTACTGTAAAAAGAATATACGAATTTGATCTGAATAACTACTAGAATTCTGCCTCCAACCTAAGATTTCAATAGACAAATAAATATTATTGGACATTTTGTCATACAACTGGCTGTATTTATTGTTTCTAGGCAACAACTGCCTATAGAAGCGTCCAGTTGAATAGTTAATGTTTCATCTCCATCCACGTGTCTTCTCTTGATAGATGACCTTGGCGGAGCAGAATTATGATTCTGACTTCTCACTCTGAAGAATGGAGTAACCAACTAGCTCTCCATAAATTTGTTGTACACACAGAACATCACAATTTGTTGTACAGCTAACAATTTGTTGAAAAGCTAAGAGATTACAAGTATTTTCCTATCATCCAGAGGCCAAGAACATTAAAGCAGATGCTCTCTCCAAATAACCTACCAGAAAGACCTAAATTTATTTTTCATTTATTTAGTTGTTTGTACTATTTTAAAATCCTTAAAAATAAAATAATAAAAATTAATTTAATTATAAATTAAAATAAAGAATAAATTTAATTATTAAAATAAAAAGATTCAAATAAATAAAGTAATTAAATATTTTATGAATAAAATACACTCACTGAAATACAGGAAATAATAAAATAATGTAATAACAATAATAAATCATAAAAAGTAAAAAAAAAAAACACCTAAATAAATAGTTGTTTAAAAATTAAACAAAAAAAAATATAAAAACTGGACTAAAATGAATAATAAATATTAATGAAAACAACTAAATGTTAATACTGTATTTATTATCAAAGTAAACGTGTAAGTAAATAAATAATACAGTACAATAATGACTAAAGAAATCTAATGAATCTTTACAGAAAGGCCCATTTATTCCTTTTCATGATAAGGGTCCCCAAGATGATCATCATCTCTCCCTCACACACACGCGCACACGCACACGCACGGATTTCCCTCAGATGTAATGATCTTGTTTTATTCTGTATTTTAATATGCTGTATTTTATACCCCTAAACCCAACCAATGCATACAGTAGGTGGATTTTTGGTGCTACAGTGTTGAAAACAATCACAATTTGTTGTACAGCTAACAATTTGTGGAAAAGCTAAGAGATTACAAGTATTTTCCATATCATCTAGAGGTCAAGAACATTAAAGCAGATGATCTCTTCTGTCTCCAGACCTAAATCTATTTTTTCCACCCTGAACTAACTAGGCATGGGCCGGTATAAGATTGTTACGGTATGATAATAAAAATATCACGGTTTCACGGTACCACAGTATTGTGATTACTGCTCTTAATTATATTCTTTTTAAATGTCTAGTTATAAAAACTAAAACTTTTTCCCCTTTGAACACAATTTTTTTAAACATATTCTGGAGCAGTAGCTAAACATGTCAGGCTAAATAATTCAAATGAATCATAGACTTCTGCTGTCTTTATTAGTTACAAAAACACAGATTTCAACATTTAAATCTAGGGTTGGGCGATGTTGACTAATTTGGCATCGTACGATGTATAATGTGAAACATCGCGATGGATGCGAATTGTGATTGATGATAACTTCCTTATTTTATTATTATCAGGAGGAAATAATAACAAGTAAAGATGCTAGGGCTCGACCGTTTTGGTCGCATATGCACCAGAAATTTTGTGCGACCTAAAAATATATTTGGCAGCATTTGTGCGAGTGCATAAATTGTTGCCGTGCGACCTGTTTTCACTGCAAAATCCTCACCGCGTGCGACACATTTATACAAAATGCATCTTTGCACCTAAAAACGCCTAACGCAGTGCTCAGGGACAGATTGAAGTTGTTATGTGAACTTGCTGAAGTAAAAAAAAAGCCTGCAATGCTTGCCCCGCTTTTGTGCTCTTCTTATTGGCCCACTGCTCTAGAACTGAACGCGAATGGATTGGTTTTCAGCTGTCAATCACTCAGTCAATGCCTTCTGCCTTCAGATGACAGGAGCCACAACCGCGAAAATGTGAAGCGCTGAAGACGAGAGAATGCAAATAACACTGACACATTTAGTTTTAGAAAGCACCTAAAGTCACTAATAATGGCACATCTTATTAGTGATCATGTGCTGAATGTTAATCCACCATTTACACTTTTCCAAGAGTGGATAAAAGACTTCCAGTGGCTTCAAGTCCGCTATGAAAATAACTAAAGCCATTCACTGTAAAGTCTGTGGGACGGGGTTTGCGTCTGCCACTGAATCTACACATTTTAAGCGCGAGAGGTACTGTACAATCCTTCATTTAATCCTCGCCATGCTGTCAGCCATGCAAGCGGCAGCTATGTCAAATTTAACACAGCTCATGAAGAGTGTTATTGCTATTAAGATGACATGCAAATAATAAATTATATATTAATATAAATGTGGGGCAGGGCGAGATCGGATTTACTGCTGGATATACTGTTGTCCTAAAAAAAAAAAAAAAAACTAAATAAAAAAAATAACAATAAATCACATACCTTGGGAACGGTATTACAGAAAATTTTGGCGGTTTTAAAACCTTGAATTTTCCAAACCGCAGTATACCTGAAAAACGGTTATCGTCCCATGCCTAGAACTAACTGTAAATCACAACCACAAGTGCTTCTAACTCTGCTTTGGTGGGAGGCCAACGTATGTTCCTCAACCCCAGCCTCTGTGACTTATCCACACAGCATATTTCACTGAGCATTGGTTACCATGAAACCAATCAAACTCTCTTTCTACTGCAAGATTGTTTCTGATGACCCAAAATGGCTGACGACATCAGAACGTATGTGAGAAATCAACTTCAAGTTCTGCATTTATATAGCACATTTAACTGAGGTTAAATTGCCTAAAGTGCTTCACACAAGAAAAAGATTAGTAAAATATACAAACACGTATAACTGTACAAAAAAAAACAAATAAAAATTCCACAACAGGGTTTTGGAACACGTCTGATGCTAAATTGAACAAGAGTGTCTTCAACTGTGACCTAAAACCCTCTAAAGATAATGCCTCTCAATTATACCCAGGCCGTAGATTTCACTCTTGACATTGGTGAGGACATACATCCCAAGAGCGCAGGCATTGAACAGCACAAATTCTGTTTTGCGCTTTTAAAAACATGATTAAAGTACTTAATAATATAAAATAAACACTTAATAATACAAATAACAATCCCGTCCCATGCTGCAAAAGTGAGTTATTTTACTGCAGTCTGGCTTTGATTTGAGGAGATTTGAATGTAGACAAATTTCCCCTCCCTCCATGTCAATTCTACGCCCTTGAAATATACAGAGGAAGACCATTCCACAATTTTGGCACTCCACAGCAAATGTGTGGTCACTTTTCGATTTCCTTGTTGACCTTGGAACAGTCAACAATGACTGTATGATTACCTGATCTGAGTGACCTGGTCAATAAAGCATACCTTAAGAGCTTGGGGAAGAGTTGTAAATATCTTTAAAAAAAACAGGGATATAATCTTAAATCAGTCCAGAAATTAACTGGCAAACGGTGGAGAGAATATGCAATGGTACCTCATCAACTTCCCTCTGAAAATCTCCTCACTCTTTGAATTCCTCACAAATCGCTCTTCGCACCTAGGAGTAGACTTTGTCACCAATCTACCATTATCAGATGGATTTACCTGCCTCCTAATAGCTGTGGACCAGATCTCCAAACCATCCCCCTTCTGTTATGTCTATGATGGGAAATTATGAAATGGAGATCCAAATGCAGTCCAGTGGGTTTGTTAAGTGCAGAAAATCAGGAATGAAAACAGTGAAAAACATGACAAACAAAAACAAGCTAAAGAATAACAAAACCAAACCTGGACACACACAGATTAATAAATTAAATAAAGCTGACAAGGGGGTGGACAATTAATAAACAAGACAACAAATAAAGAACAGAGGAGAACTAATGTGTAGGGTGTGACATGAATAAACTATACTAAAACAAAACACAGTCAGGGTCACACCATCATACCCCCAAAGGGCTTACCTACAACCATAGAAACTGCAGAGGAACTTTGTTCAGAAAATTTGGCAGTCCAGAAGACAACGTATCAGATCCAGGCCCACAATTAATCTCAAGGTTATATGGAAGCCTTTCTTCTCTCTCCTAGGTGTGACCATCAGCCTATTTTCTGAATGCAATGGCTAAGAGAGAGTAAAATCCAGAAGATATGCATGTATGTCAATAGCACCGTACCTTCTGCAATTGCCACCATATTTCCTGGAATCGATGTAGGCCGAGGCAGAGTGTGCACAGAATTCCTTCATCAATCAGCCACAGATCTCACTCCTTTTCGATATGTACTCAGTTACCTAGCATCACTGTTCACTTGGTTCCCTTGGTACCATCTGTCTCATATTGGTCCCTGGGGCGAGTTGCACTAGGAAAGTAAAACGGTAGTCTAGAACTGGGGTTTAAATTTTAGGACACACGCCCCCCACTTTTTGCTGCATTTTTGCGACAAGATGCACACACATGGCTGTTCGTGAAGTACCATGCTTTTGGGCTTGAATCAGTCAGCTACATCTGGCAACACTGATCACAAAATGTGGAAGTTTTTTTCTTTTTATTCAGCGTGCACTATTAAATTCCATTAAAACATCTTCTACCATTCCTTTACAAATATTCACATCTAATACCCCAGTTTGTCATGGGGACATGAATGAAATGTTCATGAGTAAAAGTGCCGAACTGCAGTTAAAGTCGAAAAATTACAGTAAAGATGAAACACCCAAAATGACATGAGACTCTGCAGGATAGCCTGGTGATGCAACATTCAAAAAGCACTTCACATAATATCTTATTTAAATTATTGTCTTATTCAGATTAAGGCAAATAACTGTTACTGATGTCTATTTCAACGTAGTCTGTATGTCTTCATGTCGTATGCCTTTAAAGAAAATGAAAGATGCAGAAGGGCATCCTGCTGATTTGATTCAGAAGGGCACTTTTTATCAGATGCTCACCAATTTTATTTTTATTCATTCAGAAATATTCATTTCAAAAAGCACCCGCTCCATTTTATTTGTATATATTTTACTGGAACGCATTAACTTTACAGGTGCCTGGGTAGTTAGCTGTGGAACTAACGTTAATCAGATTCCCTCTAGTGAACGTATAAAAACAGTCATCATAATTTACTCAAGTGCATGCCTCAAATTCTCGAGCCCTCCTTAATAGGTGCTGGCACCCCACAGTTTGAAAACCCCTGGTCTAGAGCTTAGTTTTAAACCTAACATTACATTCTAACTAAACATTTACGGCAGCCTCTGCTCATGTGTTAGGAACTTAATTAGTCTAGGGCAAGGGTGTCAAATCCAGTTCCTGGAGGGGCGCAGCTCTGCACAGTTTAGTTCCAACCCTGCTTCTACACACTTACCTGTAGGTTTCAAACTAAACTGAAGGACTAAATTAGTTTTAACAGATGTGATTAATTAGGGTTAAACTATACTGTGCAAAGCTGTGGCCCCTTACGGAGCTGGAATTGATACCTGTGTACAAGTATATTGATAACGAAATAAATGATTGGTGGTGGGCAGTGTTGGGGGTAATGTGTTATAAGTAACGCACATTACGTAATATTATAATGCGCATTACTTTTAAAAATAAGTAATATTATTTGAGTTACTTTTTTATTGTTAAGGAGATGCAGAACTTTACTGAAGAAGCATCTACGTTTTGTAATCTGGTACGATTTTTTCTCATTTGGGAAACGATTTACACGTTTGTTAAGGCCACGTGAAGAAATTTATTCAATGTATAAAGTTTGAACATTTATTTTGATTTGGGGATGTTTATTATCATCTTACTGTTCTGTTATTAAACATTTTAAAAGTTTGCCTTATTACAAATTATTTCATGGTAATACTCCTAAGCTTTATTGCAATCTTTATCTCAATGGACAGTGAACTTGCTTAACTAATAACACAAAATATTCAAAAGTAGCAAATCACATTACATGCATTCATTAATCTGTATATACAGCATGTATAGCTCTGGGCTCAGAAAGTTCTCAAAATATAATTGTATCCTACATTTTAAGGAAAATGAAGGTGTAGGTTATATATGTGGTTGTCAAATGCAGAGCTCCTCTATAAAAGCAAAAGATTATGGAACTGTAATGTCATGATTTTCACAGAAACATGGCTAAACCGCGGGATAGCAGACATTGCTGTATCTTTAACTGGGCATCACACATTTCGTGCAGACAGAATGGCGAATGACTCAGGTAAGACCAGAGGCGGAGGATTATGCATTTATATTAACAAAGCTTGGTGCAAAAACTCTGTCATTGTTGGGAGACATTGCTCTGTTAATCACATTACCTGAGCACAAGTAATAGATTTTAAAAACCAAAGTCGGGGAATGTGTAGTTAGATATAGACAACAAGATGAATTAAACATCACGTTTAACAAATATAGTGAGTTTAGATCCAGCGACAATCCAGTCGATCCAGTCCGACAAACACAGCTCTCATATGGGTATGCTCTCAAAGCACGCTGCAGTGCATGCCAGAGAGTGTGTGTGTGATCACGTGATGTACATTTTCATCGTTTTAGTGTAGACAGAGAGCTGTTCAGAAACACTAGTGTGGACGCGGATCGTTTTCATTCTAAAAACGCTGTTTTAAAACTAAAACGTACTAGTGTAAACAGGGCCTAACTGCTTCTTCCCCAGAGCGGTCTCCCTTTTGAACTCTGGCCCCCACTGACTCTTTTGCCCCACTGATACACCCTCACTCTCCTCATACTCACTGCACTATTTAACATTTGCACATTTAAAAAATGCACATATTCAACTTACTACATTGCACTTATTCGTTTATTTGAACTGTACATACCCACTGCACATGTACATTTGTAATTATGTTTATCCATCTGCACACTTCTGATTATTAATAGCAACCTGTACATATATTCATCTATTGTAAATCTCTGTTCATAGCTAATACAACCTGTATAAAATGTTCATAGTACATCCATTTGTAAATATCACCATAGTTTTTTCTATAACTGCACTTTTACCTATATCCTGCACTTGCTGCTATTGCACTCCTGGTTAGACCCAAACTGCATTTCGTTTCCTTGTACATGTGTAATGACAATAAAGTTGAATCTAATAAGGTGAATAAACACCTGCAAGTTCTGAAAAAAAAATCAAACCTCAGCCAGGTAAGGAAAAGTAACGCAAAAGTAACTCAAAAGTAACATAAGCAGTGGTGGAAAGAGTACGGAAAAATCATACTCACGTAAAAAGTACCATTACTTGCCTAAAAATATAGTGCGAGTAAAAGTATCTGTTGTAAATATTACTTAAAGTATGAGTAAAAAGTAGCCATTTTAAAAAGTACTCAAGAGTAGGAAGTATTACGCTGTAAAAAGCTGATGTGTTTACATGTAATTTGTGCATGTGTGTGTATAAACGTAACATTCTGTAGTGCATCTAGTTATTGCAAAGCAGGCACAAAAAGTCATTAGACGTTAATATTAGGTTGTGATGTTAGGTGACCAAATTTCAATGCCTAGCCAGCGTTTTAGGTCAATGTTATTTTAATGTCCAATAATGACATCAAATGACATTGATATTTGGTCAATTTTTGGTTGTGTTTGAATGAAAACCAATGTCATATTGATGTCAAATACTGACATTTATTCATCAGGTATGGCAACCAAGGTTCAACATCTGATAGACGTCATAGTGGTAACGTCCACACAACGTCAAGCTGTAACATCATAAGACGTTGATATTTGGTTGATTTTAATTTGGACGTTGGACACTGACGTCGGCCTGACGTCAAGGGTAGTTCATTATGGTGCGATTTATCTTCCATGTTCGATGTAATTGGACAGGAATCACAGGACTGATTCTTCTAATCCTCATAGCCAAGAAAAAATAAAGTAGTGACTGCAGGTTGAAGGAAAGTAGTGGAGTAAAAGTACCAATACTGCACTTAAAAAAAAAAAAAAAGTACTCAAGAGAAAGTAAAAGTTGACATTTTTTAAAACTACTTAGTAAATTACAATTCCTGAGAAAAACTACTCAATTACAGTAATTTGAGAGGAGTTACTCCTCCATTTTTGGAGGAGTAACTCAATTTTGTAATGCACTACTTTCAAAAATAACTTTCCCCAAAACTGGTGGTGATGTGCAACAGCAGTAAAGGAACTCACCTCCTCGACCAGAATGGCTAATAACTTAAAACACCAAAGTCAAATCAAGAAAAAAAACGTTTATTTACATAATTTAAACAAAAAACTAAGAAAAACTGTGTTAATTCAGAAGGATGCAAGACAAAAATAACAAACAAAATATAGAGCTAACTCTTAAAAATAACTTCTTCCAAATCTAAATAGAAAAAACAAACAAAATACATCAACATAAACTAACTCCCTTTACTGGCATAAACAGGATATAAAAAAAAAAAAAATTCAAAACAAAATGGCACCGAACTTTCTACTTTTAACCCTCCAAAGAAACATAATAAATATAAAAATCAACAAATCAGTTAAACTCACTTTTTTAGATGAATTGTTAGTTGTTGTCAGGAAGATCATTAACAGCAGAAGTTCCAACACAATCTCACGGCAATTCATAACTTTTTGATTTAGTGGCTAATTTGTATGAATTCGTACAATCTAATTCATACAAATAGGTGCGATTTGCTCATCACCCAATGACAGTTGGGGTTAGGGGTGGGGTTAGGTGCCACGCCTCCTTTTTAAAATCGTACATTTTCATACGACTGAACTCGTAAGAATTTGTACGAATTAGCCACTAAACTGACAAAACATAAAATACTTACGTTTCCTCGTGAGATCAACAGTAGTCTCAACCCAAACAAAATCAGATCCTTTAAGCTCTGAAAAAAAACAGGTCAGGATGTGGACATGAGCTCAGCCACTGCACCATCTAGCCACCACCAACGCTAGTTCAACAGGCAGCTTAAGTTAAATACTCACCCTCCTTTCCCAACAGCCAATCCTTGAGAAGGTCCAATGATCAGTACCAGGTGCACACAATTACTTGGGGGAGAGAGATACAGACAGAGAGAAGGAGAGAGAAAAAACAAAACAAAACACATCATAACAAAAGATATGACTCAGGACTTAACACCATGTATAACAGTAGAAAAGAGATGACAGAGGGATTAGTTTACATTGATGAGCTCATAATGATAATGAAGAAGATCTACATCTGCTCACAGCATTTTGCATTTATTTAGTTTTTATTATCCTTCCAAATTTCACATTTTGATCAGTTTGAATATGTTGTGGCTTTCTTGAAGCATCATATATAAATGCAGAATTAGAGCCATTTAACAATGTGAAGGTTTCTTATTGGGTATTACATCATTCAGTGCTATGCATTACTTTGCGGAGAGCTTACAACCTACTAACTACCTTCTGCCTTAAGAAAATGTGGTGCAACTGGAGTAAGAACAAATTTTGTTACAAACTAGCAGCAAACTCGTAGTTACTATGCCCCTAGCATTGATTTTATATTCTAGCTTAAGCAAGAACTCATGAACAGCTGGTGCAACCCTACCCAGGAGAGCAAGAAGGTCTGGGCTTCAGTACATTAATATCTGCAGCAGGTGATTAGACTGCAGATATCCGCAGACTCTCCACTCTCACATTCTAACCATGTCAGAGTGTATGGCCCTCCACCATTCGGCATCATCTCCCTTGCAATTAAGTACCTAGTTCATTGGTCCCTTCAAACTCTTCTCTCAAATCAACTCCTACTTTTAGGTTCACTCCTCAAACCACATCACTGACTCGTTTCTTCTGTTCTCAAAAGAGCCTTGTCCTGTAAATGAGCCCCCTGTTCTGATAGTTCTATAAGAGGGTGCACACAATCTCAGAATTAGAACCATCACAAGTTGCACCCCATAACCAGATCTTCTCAACATATAAGATCCCCCTCGTTTTCAGTGACCTCCATTCTTGAATTACACACTCATACGCTCTCAAAGAAACCCTTACCTCAATTGTCTCCATCAATCTTTATCTCTAAGTTCTCCAGCATCCTCTTTTCTGTGATCCTGTGTCCTCGTTTGGTCTTCACTGCCCTACTTGCTATCTAGCTAGTTCTCTGCAGTTCTTACATGGTTGCTCACTAAAGCTGAGCAGGGTTGTACCTGATAGTACCTGCTGTAAACAATGACTGTGAATTTAATGGTAAAAAAAAATGTAAAAATCTGTAACCCGGTTAACAGTAAGTTTCTTTAGTACTTGAATATATGGTGTATGTAAACTGCATGACACTCTGCTTTTTATTGTCATTTGTATAATCATAGTTTAACTACAAATACCACGGTTAAACTATGGTTGATCCAGAAAAACCATAGTTAAGTGGTGACCTGGTTTAACCTGTGACCCTGTCTGTGTTTTGTTTTAGTTTGGTTTATTTATGTTACATTCTTTACGTTGGTTCTCTTGTGTTCTTTATTGGTTGTCCTTGTTATTAATTGTGTCCATCCCCTCATCAGCTTTAGTTAATTGTTTCTTTGTGTATTTATACCCGGTTCTGTTAGCCCTTCATTGTCAGTAGTTTTCCTAGTTACTCAAGTGATATCTGTGTGTGCCTAGGTTTAGTTTTGTTATTCTTTAGCTTGATTTTGTTTGTCATGTTTTTCCACTTATGTTATCATACCTGATTTTCAACACTTCACTCCAGCTCTCCAGCTCAAGGTTCGCTAGTGTAGTAGGGCTTGTCTCGTGGCTTCAGCCCGCACCAGCCGATTGGTCATGTTGTTCAATTTCTGGTGGCTTCAACATTGCCGCAGAACATCCACCAGTAGTAGTTTCAGCCACAGAACACCTGTTGGAGAACCCATCTAAGTTTCCTGATCAGCCACCGCCACCTGAGTTTCCCTGATCGGCTGCCATCACGCCGTCTAAGTTTTCTGATCGGCTGCAACCACCTTCTGAGTTTCCTTCGAATGGCGGGCATCAGATCCTCCCGAATCCCTCGAATGGCGGGTGCCAGATCCTCCCGAGTGCCATGAATAGCCAGAGCTGCCACCTGAGTCCCATGAATGGCCAGAGCAGCCACCTGAGTCCTACAAATGGCCAAAGCCACCACCAGAGTCCCACGAATGGCCAGAGCCACCACCAGAGTCCAACAAATGGCCAAAGCCACCACCTTTGTCCTACAAATGGTCAAAAACACCCCATGAGTCCCACGAATGGTCAGAGCTGCCACCTAAATCCCATGAATAAATACCAGAAATGTGAGACTTTCCAGTGCCGCCAGAGCTGTGTGACTTTCCAGAGCCGCCAGAGCCAAGTGACTTCTGAGAGCTGTGTGACTTCCCAGAGCCGCCAGAGCTGTGTGACTTCTCAATGCTTCCTGAACCAAAGCCTCCTGACCCACTGAGGTTGTATGAACTGCCAATGTCCCTTGAATCTAAGCCTCCTGTCTCCTTGAGGGTCATACGAACTGCCAGTGTCTCCTGAACCAAAACCTCCTGACCCGCTGGGGTTATATGAACTGCCATCGTCTTCAGAAACACAGCCTCCTGACCCACTGGGGTTAATTGAACTGTCAATGCCTGCTGAACCAAAGCTCTATGCTCCAGGCCCTCCGCTGCTCCACGCTCCTGGTTTACCTCAGCTGCACTGGCCTGGCCCTCCTCTCCACCTCTCTCCTAGATTGTAAGACTTTGTTTTTCAGAGAGCGTCTGGAAGCTGTATACTATAAATAAATCTCACAGAAAACATCAAATATAATTGTCATTATACACATTATTTTTGTCCTTATAAACCCCATAATAACACACATGATTGTTTTACCATATTATCTGAGAATGTTACACTTCTATTATTTATATATTAGGGTAATATTTTCTTAAACCTAACCAAACCCCTAATGATCACAGACAGCTGCGTGTGAAACACTAGATTGAAATATGTTTTGGTCAAGTCAAGTTTATTCATAAAGCGCTTTTTTTTAAAAAAAAACAACAAGTGCTTACCAAAGTGCTGTACACACATACACCATCTAAAACAAAAGACAAATACAACAGACACATGACTCTCATATGACATTAAAAGCCAATAAGTAAAAATGGGTTTTAAGACCAGATTTAAAAACAGAAAGGGTTACGGCCTGCCTAACAAGGAGAGGCAAGTTATTCCAGAGTTTGGGGGCCACCACTGCAAAGGCATGGTCCCCTCTGGTTTTTAAGCTTGTGCGTGGAACATCCAAAAGTAGCTGATCAGCACATCCCAGTGCCCTTGAAGGAATGTACAATTGGATTAATGAGGTCAAGTATCTTGGTGCTAGTCCATTTAGGCATTTAATTTAGGTGATTTACAGTAGAGGAATAAGCCTTTTTAACCAGTAAGAATCCATAAAATGTAGCTATGACTAAGTGAGGAAATTTGGCCCTGACAAACGGGTCTACAGCAAAACAAGTGCACAAACAGACAATGGGTCTGTCAGTGGAATTATTAAACATATATTCGATGAAAAAGAAAATGAGCACAGATTTACATGACATTTCTTTCGTACCTTAAAACAAGCAAGATGCTCTTCAATTAAGAGGTTAGATGTGTAATATTCTTTCATTTCAACAGAGCACAAGCGTATAGCGTACACTACTGTAGCTCTGAGGAGTGAGTAAAAGTCTTTTTGAGGCTTTCGCGCCACCTTGTGGGCGTTTAAAAATACAAATAAAC